>JACEEZ010008102.1:10000-27500 GCA_016584305.1 Chionoecetes opilio
ATAAGTGGGGTTCCACAAGGGTCTGTTTTGGGTCCATTACTATTTTTGATTTACATCAACGACATAGATAGTGGGATTAGTAGTGATATCAGCAAGTTTGCGGATGATACTAAAGTAGGTAGGATTATCAGATCACAGTCTGATGTAAATATATTGCAAGGAGATTTGGATAAATTAAATGAATAGGTAGATAGATGGCAGATGGAATTTAATATTGATAAGTGTAGCGTAATGAATGTTGGTATAAAAAATCCTGGTAATAGGTACACTATACGCAATGAATCGCTGAAAAGATCAGAAGGTGAGAAAGATCTGGGAGTGCGGGTAGCCGCAGACCTCCGTCCTAGGAGTCAATGTATTAAGGCTAGAAATCGAGCTAACAGGGTGTTAGGATTCATTACCAGGAGTGTTAAAAGTAAAAGTGATGAGGTTATTCTAAAGGTCTCCATATTAAAGGATGGATATAGTTAGAATCAGTGTCCATAATCAGAATCAGGACCTTGTTAGAATCAGTCCATAGAAAGATGACCAAAATGATTCATGGGATGCGTAATTTTAGTTATAAGAACAGATTGAAGCTATTAAATTTACACTCACTCGAGAGGCGTAGAGTAGGGGCCGATCTGATAGAAGTTTTTGAGTGGTTAAAGGGATACAATAAAGGCGATGTAGGAACAGTTTTTACGGCTAGTAAGCAGAGTAGAACCAGAAGTAACGGATTCAAGCTGGAAAAGAGTAGATTTAAAAAGGAAATAGAGAGAAACTTGTTCACAAATAGGATGGTGAATGATTGGAATGGACTCTCTTTAAAAGGAGTCTGGATAAATTCATGGATGGCGAAGAGAGGTGGATGTAGGTAGAGTTAAGTAACGAACTACCTCGTGTAGGTCTCACGGCCTCTTGTAACTTCCTATATTCTAATGTTCCTATGTTCTTTTGTTCTTATATGGGAGGTTAGAGCAACTGGTCTATAATTTGAAGCCTGGGCTCTGGAACCTCCTTTATGTATTGGTGTGATATTCGCTTTTTTTAAGCTATTCGGTATATTTCCCGTGTCAAGACTGTTCTTTTAAAAAATATAGAGCTAAAAGGGAGCACTCAGCTGAGTGGCACAGTTCTTGAGTAGGAGTGCTGGAAATTGATCCGGACCAGCTGCTGCATTCGAAGCTATTTGTTTTATTGCTTCTTAAATATCATGTTCAGTAAAGGTATTATTTATTATGCTTGGTACTGTCTCTTCCATGTTATAGAATATGTGTGGAACGCTGAAAACTCTCTCGTAATGCTGCTGTAACATATTGGCGATTTCCTGGGGTTCACTGGTGCTTAGCCCCCTTGAGCTCGTTAGAGGACCGACACCAGCTCTGACTTTTGATTTTCTTGTCGCATACGTGTAAAAGTACTTGGGATTTGTTTTAATGCAGGGTATTGCCTGTGCTTCTTTCAAATAATTTTCTGCCTCCACTGATTGTTTTGAGTTTTTCTTCTAAAGAAATAATTACCTTTTCAAGTCGTTGTTTAGTTGACTCATTTGAAGCTTGTTTCAGTTTCTTACGAAGCTTTCCTCATTTACGCATCAACACTTTCCTATCTCGGGGTATGTTTCCTTCAGGCGACCTTTTTCTCAGGGGAACATATTTCATGGATATTTGAAGGCAATTTGTTATTATTTGTTTATAATGCTCCTCAACACTAAATGTCCTTCATTTTTTAAAACCCAATTCACTGTCCCCAGATCCCTTTTGAGTTCCTCCCACGCAACTGACTCGCTAAAAAAGTTGAGCTATCCAAAACTCAATGGCTGTTCCATGCTTACTGTCATACGCTGCGTATCAGGGATTATGTTAGTGTTTAGGTTAATAATATTATGATCCGAGATGTTGGTTTTAAAAACATCAAAACTATATATGAGTTGGTCACCGTTAACCATCACAATGTCGAGTATGTTGTCAATTATTGTTTGGGTGTCAATAATTTGTGTTAGACATAATTCATCAGCAAATCGAAGCAGTGCATCTGCTTGCATCCTCATATCTTTCTTTCCCCCATAGACTCTTTCCAAATTATAATCCATTAGTGCGACATTGAGATCACTTGACAGAACTATAATGGGTAAGGGAGAATGTAAATCGTTTAGGAGACTTCTGATCTTATCCAGGGGCTCAGTACATTTATGAACAGGGCAAACTGGAGGTCTATCTATACATGGTTATATGTTATGGCATATGTAAGGGTAGAGACGTAGGTATGGGTGGCACATTGTGTTGCCGGCTTCACCCAGTTGTATTACTGCGGAATCAGCAAGATAGAGAGCCGGCAAGTTTAGTAAGAGATTTCACGTAGCCTATTTGCATCTCTCATAAATAGATGGTAAATAATAGATATTTATATAGAGTAGTAATATTATCAGTTTATTCTATGGTAGAAACATTACTTGCTACTTACTATATGTTTAGTAATGAAGCAGATGTATATGTATGATAGATAAACATAGTAGTTGTCACCTGCTTGGCAGGGGCGCGGAGATCACCGCTGGCAGCAGACAGACAAGCTTGAGCCAAGGGTATAAACGGAGGTCACAGGGGTTCCTGTACATTTCGTCAGAGTGTATATTTTGTAGCTTTAGACAATTATACTAACTCAATTACCCTGGCGTCTCTCTACATCCTCACGAAACCACTTATTAACATTCCAACGTAAACAGATAGATTGAAACGTGAGTTACTGGGCACCTACTCACTACCTTCAAGGTGAGTTACCTGTGTGAGAATAATTACTCGCGTAAAGGAATATCCAGAACAATTTGGTGGCAACGGACTACAAACTTTGAAAAGTGATCTACACACACCAGAAGATATTGTGAGCCGTGATAACTCTTGGGTAACTATAGAAAATCTATAGCAAGTACGTCCCATGGTTGTTCAGGTGGTGGGTATTCTAATATAGGAGCGGGTCCTGGAGTCGTCCCTTTGTTTTGGGCACAAGGTACACACCTGGCAACATATTCTTCAATGTCCACACGCATCGTGGGCCAAAAATACACACGCTTCGCGGCTGCTAGGATACGGTTACGTCCCGGATGTCCAGTCATGGGGCACATCGTACACAAGTTTAAGTACCGTCGGAACAAAAACGTCAGGAATAACATATTGCTCCTCTGGGTCTCTTTTCTGTGGCCAATGTCGGCACAGTACCTTGTCAGGCGACAGGAATAATTGTGAGTAATTCACTGATAATGATGGTAAGGAGGTCTCATCGCCTGACTCTAAGGCATAGATGACCTTCCCCCAAATTTCATGTTTATTTTGTTCGACGCCCAATTTATAGAGTGAAAAATTCGGCACGGGATTTTCCCTTGTGACCGCACCCACCACCGGAACGTTTCGCGATAACGCGTCCGCTAGCACATTTGCACGTCCGGGTAAATATTTGAAGTTTGGGTTAAACTCCTGGATTGTCAGATACCATCGTGCAAGCCTACTGGATAAATTCTTACCTTTAAATAACTCGGTAACGGCTGCATGGTCAGTATAGACATTTATTGGTTAGCTAAAATAACGTCTTTAAATTGTTTGAGAGCCCAAATTACTCAAGAGGGTCTCTTGATGTGTAACGGAATAATTTACCTCCGCCGGGATAAGAACTCAGCTCGCGTACGCGATTACACGGCTCTTCCCTCTTGCATCTTTTTGCATTAGTACTGCCCCAAGTCCCTTAGCCGAAGCGTCTGTACATAGCTCAAATGGAGCTGAAAAATCTGGGAATGCCAAGACAGGAACGTTCACGAGTGCATGTTATAACTCTTTGAAACTTTGCTCCTGAGAAGCAGTCCAGTGAAATGAGACATCTTTTCTTAACAGCTGGTTTAGGGGAGATGCCATTCTGGCAAAATCTTTGATAAAGGGGCGGTAAAAGCCCGCTAGTCCCAAAAAGGTTCTAACATTCTCAACACTCTTGGGTTGAGGAAAGTTTTTGACGGCCAATACTTTATCGTCCATGGTGTGGAGTCCCTCCCGTTCGACAATATGGCCCATTGGCCAAGCCCAATAAACCTGTGTATAACATAGATAGCTATCTGGATCAGCATTTGCATGTCTTACTAATATACACAAAAGGGTCAAGGAAAGGCTACAAGCTTCTCGTGCCGAGATGATGGCACAACAACATAAGCGTGCGGTTCCTATTACTATAAGAAAAGGCAATAACATAATGGTTCAGAGTCCGAGTCGGAATTCCAAGTTGGCGCCGAAATTCTTCTGCCCGCGCATTGTTGTTGGTGAGAAGCATGGCAATAAGTTTGAAGTATTGGATCCACTTCTTCATACTGTCCAGATCATTCATAATGACAGGTTAAAGAAGACCAAAGCCCGACGGGACCCGGCTTTTGCTGAATGTGCTTACCTACCTCCACGCACTTCCACTAACCCAATCACCACTAACGCCAAGCACGGCTATAATCTACGACCCCGAGTCTAACTAATTTTCTTTCACATCATGCTATGTGAAATACATGTATTGCATGTTATTATCATTATAGATCTTCGGAAGGATCGATTAACCTTCATGAAGCTAACCTTGTTGCATGCCAACCATGTTATAGGTTCCATTCCCTTGCATGCCCAAACCAAGCGAGACCTTGTCAATGCTTTAGGTAGGGTACAGTTCTTATTTGAGACAGCTATAGATGAACATGTCCGAGACTTGCGGGAGGACTATAAACGACTGGTTACTATTTTGGCGGCTAACTTAATGGTTTATTAACATTAACAGTAAAAGTTTGGAAATTCTTGATATATATCTCCGACACCTTTTGAATATTTTTGCCTTTACCTATTAACAGGCCAATCAGCTTAATAGAGTGCTGAACTGCATGATTGTGCGTTTAGATGCTCTCAACTGATTTTGATTTCTTTGACCAAACTTTACTAGTTTTTGAATCCTTATTCAATGTGGTCGTTTCCAATATTGCGGCGGCATATTTCCAAACATGGTAGATGCAGTTAGTGGGAGAGTAACCGCGAGTCTTATTACTGAGGAGGATTTCTTACATACACTAGATAATGGTCAAGATTAATTCAATTTGCAACCCTTGTTCAGACAGGATGCTATTCAGCACTACTATCCGGCCTTATAAGTAACGCTTACCATGGTTGTTATTGTAGTGCATGTCACCTTTAATTCATCAGAGATTTTTTAGACTTATCAGGTGAAATCTTTTCAATTTTTCTGTTAATCAGACATTTATAACACTGGACCTACTATCATCTCTAGTATTAGTGGCTGACGATCTGTCTCTATGCATCTGGCCGACTAGGGGATCTATTTACCGCTTCATTATTTGCCTTCCTCCTTATTTAAGGTGGCATATGTGAATTTTTTTTTTAAAGGTAGTGCAGCTGACGCATTGAATCCGTTTCATGGGTATCAATAATTTTTATGAGCGAACATCATGTGACTGTCGTTTGCCCTTACGGAACTTCCTGTCAACGGGTTTCTGGTCACTATGTAAGTGTTGCTTTTTGTTATGCTTCCAGGAATCTTTTACAAGAAATGTCTCCACTGTTTCCGTTCAAATCTCTTCAGAGTTTAACATTCTCTAGAATATCTTTTGTTACTAATACCTTCTCTGAGATCAAGTTCTCTGACGAGTCGCAGTATGCAACTCGCGGCTCTGAAGAACGAATCTCCTAATGATCTAAATCCCATTGTTTTCTATCCCAATGTACTATAGCTACTTTGTTGTTGTGTCAGGTACCCGGACAGTTTGCCTACGGACAATTTGCCTACCGGACAGTTTGCCTACCGGACAGTTTGCCTACCGGACATTTTGCCTACCGGACAATTTGCCTACGGACACTTTGCCTACGGACACTTTGCCTCAGTGTTTCCACAGGAAAAAAGTTCTTTACCTTGGACACTCAGGACAGTTAGTGATAACCCTACCGTAGATAACAGTATAGTCGCCAGTTGCAATAATGTCGCCAGGCGCTAAATATTACGAATTATAGCATCACTACTGATGTGTATGTGCCACTGAAGATGATACACAGTAGTTCATATCGGTGACAGGACAACTCATACCGCGGACAATTCATACCGGACAATTCATTATTTTTTTGCATAATTCAATACCCCGGAAAATTATATTTTTTTCAAAAAATTTAAAAACGTCTAAATATATACTTTTTTGGGCATGAATTTTTTTTTTTTATAGTTTTTTTGCAATTTTTTCTTCAAAACTTGTATATATAGAAAGCTTGTCCATATGTTAATTGGGCTCGAGGGCAGTACTGCTGAAATATGAAAAAAATCGGTTAATAAAATTTTGAATGACTATTATTAAAAAACTAAGCTCATTGGGATTGCAAAGGTGTTGCATTTAGACGGCATTATGTGGAATTTATTCAATTAGTGCCCGGTATGGGTATGTAAAAGTATGAGAGCGGTAACTCTTACAATTTGTATCTATTTACACTTTGTTACCCTCTATCTCAGTGATTAGGACGGAGAGTGTTCATTTTTACTGGTGATATCATTGAACGTTATCCACTATTATGTGCACAGAACGAGTTCTGAGTATGCGCTTGGTTTAAAAATGAAAAAAAGAATATTTTTTTTCGCATTCTCATGTCTACCCATTCACGCACCAAAAACGATGAGACTGATTACGCATACTTTTAGAAGTATGATATCTACCTCAATATTAACCTTTGAGAATGCAATGAAAATGTCTCTCTATAATTGTTCAAATATGATTAAAACACTTTTTTTTAAAATTTTCAAGTTCCGTTCAAAAGGAGGTCATTAAGCACAATTCACTTATACTATGTGTAGAATCAATGCTGCCTGCTATTTGAGTATATATAAAAAATATATATATATATATATAAAATATATATATATAATGAATGCATAAAGTTTGAAGAAAAAAACCGTCTATATGCCCCTATTTGGAATATTGTAATTCTAAGAGTTTTTATTATAAACCTTTCAAACTCTAACAGCTACTCAATAGTAGTACATTGTGCACGGAGAAGAAATAGCAATGCTGTATCTTTATTCATCTTTGAGTGCTAGTGACTTAAATATCGGTCATAGGACTTTCTATATTCAAATAGTGCCTGCGGTCAAATATCAAGGCTTATATTTTTTTCAATTTTCCCTTGAAAATAAAATTGAATGGTGTTTTCTGTAGACTGCATATAGTTTTACGTCTGAGAGAGATATATTATCGTTGAATTACTTCTATTGTTCTGTTAGAATAGCTTAAAAATGGCCTTATATTTTTTTCTTCAAAAACTTTCAAATTCGTTCGATTTAATTTTCGGCTTAAGGTATATCAAATGGACTATAGAGAAAGAGAAAATTTTAGAGAAATATGAGAGGGAGGGAAATGCCACTATTTTTTGTATAATTTATATATTTCACCTTATGAATATTAGTTTTTGGGTTGTATCTGGTAAAACGTTTGTCTGATTGTAAAACGTATTGATATCTATTTATAGGTCTTTTTATGATCTACACTTTTAATGTCATTAATTTTTATTGTATCTATAAAGAAAATGCCACTTTTGGGGCTTAATGTGAAACATTACGCTTTAGGTATAATTGTTTTGAATTTTATCTTGTAAACTTTTTGCCTAATTATAAAACTTATGGAGAACTATTTGTAACGTTTTTTTATGATCTATAATTTTAATATCGTTTTTTTTTCTGTATCTATAAGGAAAAGGCCACTTTTTTGGGTATAATGTAAAATATTATGCCTTATGAATAATACTTTTTGGGTTGTGTCTGCTAAACTGTTTGGCAGATTTTTAAACTAATAGAATACTATTTATAGATTTTTTTATGATCTATAATTTTGATGTATATCTTTTTTTTGTATCTATGAAGTAAATGATCCTTTGGGGGCAATAATGGAAATTATGACATATTAGGAATCATAATTTTTGGTTGTATCTGTTAAACCGTTTGCCTCTCAGTAAAACTTATAGAAGACTATTTATAGATTTTTTATGATCTATAATTTTGATATCGGAATGTTTTTTGTATCTCTATAGAAAACGCCACTTTTGGGGTATTCATGTAAAATATAATGCCAGATTTATAATACTTTTTGGCCTGTATCTGGTAAACTAATTGCCTGATTTTTAAACTAAAGGCACACCATTTTTTTGTTTTTTAAAGTCTATAATTTTAATGCGTATGATTTTTTTTGTATCTATAGTATTTTCAAAAAACTTGATCCAGTATCCTTCATATTTGTCAGATCTGTTTGATTTTGTAGTACATGATGGATACTGTACTAATACCCAATCTGTAAAAATAAAATTAAAGTTGGATAAAAATTGTAAAAACCGCTAATATTTTCTACAAATTTTAAATATTTTTCATTATCACTCTCATAAAGTTTCGTTAGTTCGTGTTCGACTATATAGAATATTTTTTATAGATTTTTGGGTTTAATCCTTTTTTATAGAGTTTTGTTAATGTTTTCTTTTTTATATAGCAAAAAAAATATATAAAAAATGAAAACTCATTAACTATAGAAATGATGCTATATTGTCGGGAACATAGTAACGAAACTTTTTGTGGGGGATGAGGATTTTTTTTTTTAAACTTTAGGAAATAATTAGCGATTTCTACAGTTTTTATCCAGTTGTAATACCATTCACACAGATGGCGTATGAGTACAATATCTATACTCATGTGAAAAATCAAATTTATCCGACAAATATTAAGGGTGATAGATGTCAAAAAAAAAGATTTTTTTTTTTAATGACTCGTGCACCCTTGCTATATGTCAGATCAGTCTGATATTTTCATATGTTAGCGATATTATACTATTACGTCATATGAGTATATTTTATTAAAATCAGTTGAAATTTTTTAGAGTTATAAAAAGTTTAAAAAATTTACATTACAGATGCCGAGCGAATAGTTTAAAGGTCTAAGAATCACTAATGGGGTCGCTCAACAGCGATTGGTTATCGAGATAGAGAATATCAAAACAGGGTACTTTGTACCTATGAATGATTTCTGAAAATGAATATTTTTCTCGCTTAGGAGCTGAATTGGGGTATGTAAATAAATATTTTAAACTTTTTCCTAAGTGTGGAAATGCTACTAAAAATTATGTGTAATTGAAGTCCAGCGACATCCTGTCAAGAAAAAGATCTTCGAGACTTTGTATAGTCTTACCCTTCTTATGGCTTCGAATATTGACATGTAATCCCCAAACTTTCACAAGTGTGTTTGAGTGACTTAAGTTTTTTTGGATTAGGCTTATTTTCGGCTATGTTGTGAGGTAACTCCTATTGCGTCGTTGTTATGAATATGATAAACATTGATCAATATATTTCGGAGTTACATTAAAAAATGTTGCAAAATCAAGCAAATTTGCCCTATTTTCACCTATAAGAACGAAATTTAACGACAAAAATATGAATGGCTCAAATCATAAAAAGAATGACCTATTCCGGCTTAAATGACACCTTGTGATTCTTTCTACCATTTTGGGTTTTTGAGATAGAGTCTTTCAAAGAGTAGTATTTTTTGTCTTAAAATTGTGCCTGCGGCAATATCTCAAGGCTGATATCTCATTCACATTTTCCTTGAATACAAAATTGAATGTTGAATTCTGTAGAATGCATAATGTTACACGTATGGAATAGGTAGATTATTGTTAAATGAATTTTATGGTTGTGTTACAAAAGCTTAAACATGACATTTTGATTTATTTTTTCAAAATCGTTTGATTTCATATTTCATTTAAGAATATATATTAACGGTTGTTCTAAGCCCAGCCACCCAACTTAAACTTTTAATGATAATAAACAAAAAAGATATGAGTGATTAAATATGACGAAAAAAATTATTGTGTCCCCTACAAAAAAAAATTTCTTTAAATTGACATCATTCGCGCACATTGTCAGTAGTGATAGTGTCTCTATCATCTATACAAAATATATACCGTTTCTCAATGAAGCTTAGTTTTGGAATAATAGTGCTTCAAAATGTGCCTTTGCATGATTTGTTCCGTGAAAAAGTCCATATTTAGAGCATTATAATCTTAACAGTATTTAGTATATTTACATGAAAATGTATCAGCATATAGATAAGAGTATAGTGTGATTGGAGATAAAATTTCATTGCTTTATCTTTATTAGTCTTGGAGTCTTAGTGACTTAAATAGCAGTAACAATTGCAGTCCATTTTACCCCCAAAAAATACTCTATTCAATTGTTGCCTGCGACAATAAGTCAAGGCTTTTATTTCGTGAATATCTTACCTGAATGCAAAATTGAATATTTTATTTTTAGAATGCATATAATTGTACGTATAAAATAGATAGATTATTGTTCAATTAATTTTACGGTTGTTACAAAAGCTTAAAAATGGCCTTTCGATAATTGTTTTCACAAATTTTCAAAATCGTTGCATTTCATTTTTCTTTTTTAATCTATATAATGGGGACAGTAATAAGCCCAGCCACCCAATAGTATCTGTTTTTTATAATAAACAAGAAAGATAAGAGTGATTAAATTTGTAGAAAACATTTATTTTTGTCCCATTCAAAATTCTTATTATTAAACTGACATCATTCGTGCACTATTTCAGCCAAGATAGTTTATCTATGATCTATAAAAAATATATACTGTTTCTCAATGAAGCTTAGAATTGGAAAAATAGTGCGAATAGATTTTAAGCTCATATTTGAACAATTATAGAGAGCACATTTTTCATTGCATTCTTCAAATGGTTAATATTTGAGGTAGATATCATTACTTTCTAAAAGTATAGCGTAATTCAAGTCTCTATCGTTCTTGGTGCGTGAATGGGTAGACCATGAGAATGCGAAGAAAAAAAATATATATATTCATGTTTAAAAACCAAGGCCCACTCAGAGCTCGTTCTGTGCACATATATAGTGAATAACGTCAATGATATCACCAGTAAAAATGAACACTCTCCGTCCATAATTAACTGAGATAGAGGGTATCAAAGTGTATAATAGATACAAATTGTAAGAGTTACCGCTCTCATACTTTTTGACATACCCATACCGGGCACTTATTAAATAAAGTCCACACTAATGCCGTCTAAATGCAACCCTTTGCAATCCCCAATGAAGCTTAGTTTTTTAATAATAGCTATAGTCATTCAAAAATTTTATTTAACCGATTTTTTCCAATTTTCAGCAGTCTGCCCTCAAACCTCCAATTAACATATGGGCAAGCTTATTCTATCATATACAAGTTTTGAAAAAATTATAGGAAAAAAAAAAAAAAAAAAAAAATCATGCCCAAAACAAGTATATACGAGACATTATTTTGAGACGAATTTTCCGGGGTATGAATTAGCATGATATGAATTGTCCGGTATGAATTGTCCGCGGTATGAGTTGTCCTGTCACCGATATGAACTACTGTGTATCATCTTCAGTGGCACATACACATCAGTAGTGATGCTATAATTCGTAATATTTGGCGCCTGGCGACATTATTGCAACTGGCGACTATACTGTTATCTACGGTAGGGTTATCACTATAATTGTCCTGAGTGTCCAAGGTAAAGAAAATTTTTCCTGTGGAAACACTGAGGAAAAAGTGTCCGTAGGCAAAGTGTCCGTAGGCAAATTGTCCGGTAGGCAAATTGTCCGGTAGGCAAATTGTCCGGTAGGCATATTGTCCGGTAGGCAAAATGTCCGGTAGGCAAACTGTCCGTAGGCAAACTGTCCGGTAGGCAAACTGTCCGGTAGGCAAACTTTCCGTAGGCAAACTGTCCGGCCACGGTTGTGTCAAGCGAGCTATCACGTTAAGTAAGTATAAGTATCTTTTACGTGGAAAACCTCAATCTTCACAGGTCTGACAGGTATTACATATTTTGTAACATGGTTAGGTACATTTTCTTATGCCACGTGGGCGCGCCAGGCGCGTGACCCAGCGATGTTAAGGCATATATAAGGGTAGCGACGTAGGTATGGGTGTGGCACATTGTGTTGCCGGCTTCACCCAGTTGTATTACTGCGGAATCAGCAAGATAGAGAGCCGACAAGGTTAGTAGAGAGATGTCACGTAGCCTATTTGCATCTCTTATAAATAAATGGTAACATAATAGATATTTATATAGAGTAGTTATATTATCAGTTTATTCTATGGTAGAAACATTACTTGGTACTTGCTATATGTTTAGTAATGAAGCAGATGTATATGTATGATAGATAAACATAGTAGTTGTCACCTGCTTGGCAGGGACGCGAAGCTCACCGCCGGCAACAGACAGACAAGCTTGAGCCAAGGGTATAAACGGAGCTCACAGGGGTTCCTGTACATTTCGTCATGGTGTATATTTTGTAGCTTAAGACAATTATACTACCTCAATTACCCTGGCGTCTCTCTACATCCTCACGAAACCACTTAATAACATTCCAACGTAAACAGATTGATTGAAACGTGAGTTACTGGAACCTACCCACTACCTTCAAGGTGAGTTACCTGTGTGAGAATAATTACTCGCGTAAAGAAATATCCAGAATATATATATATAATTTTGAGATTCTTGATATATAACACTTGAGTTTCTATGTATGAATTGAGCTCAGAATACAACATTTCAGTCAGAGCCGCTATGTTATCATTCACATAAGTAATAACTCCTCATTTTTTCCTTTCACCTAATCTATCTGTCCGAAAGTGTAAAAAGTTTTTAATTTTCACGCACACACACACACGCACACGCACACGCACACGCACACGCACACGCACACACACTTAACGTTCTTCAGTGAAAAAATATATATTCTTCTATCTTCTGTGGGGTTTCTTGTATTCTGGCAGCGTAAGGAAGCGAGGTTCATTCCATGAGGTTGGTTAGGTATGACAAATCAACCTTAGCTGGCCCTCCTTGCCGTAATTATACTCGGCCACTTAAAATGTGTGTAACTGGTGGTCACTTCTAGTATTGCACCAAATAACCCTTCAGAGTTTCCTGCACGTTATAACTGAGGGTTTGCTGTTTTCTTTTTAGGTTATTCACAATTATTATATTATTAGTGTATTCTCAGCTCTGTTTTACTCAGGTTAGATTACAGTTTATAGTTATAGGTTATACTCATCAGCGAAAGCAAATTAACTGGAGTCTTGGAAGTTCTGAAGCTGAAGAGAGTGGTAAGACGGACGAGGCATTTAAAGGAGCGTTCATGGGGAATTGCTGTGTTAGTAGTATTACCCTGACTCCCACCACACTCCAACGTGTTTACTATTTTTTTCGATTTTTTCTTTGACTTAGATAGTCCCTTCCTCTTCAGGGCTTCATTTCTATAAAGAGAGTTGTTTTTACCCTTATTGTGAGTTATGCGGTGACTTAATATTACTTTCGTGTTTTTCAGTCTCATGTCGTTGAGCGGAAACTGTATTAACGAAGTATAGATGACGCAGGATTAAATGACTTTTTTCCAGAAGGAACATGAAAGTTTGGATGACGATATAACACTTTCAAGCATTATTTGCATTACGTGCCCTTTGGTTATTTTTAACATAACCTGTACGGAGCAATACAAGGAGTACCAAGAACCGCGTGTGACACCAATGCCATTATTAGAATGACCTGCACGAGACTCATGAATGTCATAACGCTGGAGTGCCGCCGACCCCCGAGGCAGGCGCCGGAAAGCATATTGCCATTCTCTGGAATAGTATGTGGTATAGGGGATGTCTCTAGCCAATCACCGTTGTCCAAGCTCGTGACATCATATAGGGGTGGAGCTTAAGTGATCGTCGTCTCCGTGGTGTAGTGGCTAGCGTGCCTGGCTACGAATCTGCGGGCCCTGGTTCGAATCCGGGCCAGGGCAAGTCGGCGACCAGCCAAATCAGCTGTTCTTCCTTCCTTTCGGGGTTGATAAATGGGTACCTGGGTTAACCTGGGGAAGTTAACTGTGGTAATCCGGGTGTCACACTAGCACTGTGTCCCGGGGTAACGGGTCTCCACCCACCACAGGCTCTAAGAGCTAATGCCACGGAGATGAGCACCGAATGCCACTCTTAGCATAGCGTATGCTCCCATCTTACGTCTGAAATCAGACGTAAAAAGGTCTGACAGCAGACCTTTTTCTGTCACCTCTTACTGTCTCTATTATCATTTTCAATCCGAAGCTGCCTGTTGCGTATATGTGCGCAATGACATCACTTGCTCTCGTGCCCACGGCCTTGAATCTTCCGAATTTTCTACCATCTGGCTTCGACTTCAATGTCACTTTCTTACAAAATTTATCTGTGCTGTATATCTCTCACCTAACTCCTCTGACTATGTAAAATTCTTCGACTATTTAACATCAAAAGTGGAGCACATCTCATCTCATTTTCCTTTAGCAGAAATTTCCATTCTTGGGGACTTCAATGTTCACCACCAGCTTTGGCTATCATCTTCTTTCACTGACCAACCTGGTGAACAAGCCTACAACTTTTCTATCCTCCAAGACCTAGAGCAGCTGGTGCAGCACCATACCCGTATTCCTGACCGCCTTGGAAACACGCCCAACATTCTTGATCTTTTCCTAACTACTAACCCTTCTGCTTACTCTGTGAAACTATTCTCTCCGTTGGGTTCCTCCGATCACAATCTTATCTCTGAAACCTGTCCTATCGCTCCGGTACCGCCCCGGGACCCACCTAGGCGGAGGTGCTTCTGGCACTTCAACTCAGCTAAGTAGGAAGACCTAAGGTAGTACTACTCTGATTTTCCATGGAATGATTACTGCTTCCACGTCAAAGACCCATCTCTTTGTGCAGAGCACATAACTGAGGTCATAGTCTCTGGCATGGAGGCGTACATTCCACACACTTTCTCTAATCCTAAAGCCCGTCAACCTTGGTTTAACTCTGCTTGTTCTCATGCTGTCCGAGATAGAGAGGTGGCTCACAAACGGTACCGTAAGCATCCATCTACTGAAACTCATGCCCTTCATATTTCTGTCCGTAATCATGCCAAATCTTTACTTCAACTTACCAAAAACTCTTCCATACATAGAAAATGTCAAAATCTTTCTGAATCAAATTTCTCTCGTGACTTCTGGCATCTAGCAAATAACATCTCTAACAATTTTTCTTCTCCATCTTTCCCTCCTATGCTTCACCCAGATGGCTCCATAGCTGGCTCATCTACTTCTAAAGCTGAACTCTTCGATCAAATCTTTGCTAAAAATTCCACTCTGGTTGATGAAGGGCTTGTTCCTCCTTCTCCTCCATCATCTGACTGTATTATGCCTGTCATTAAGATCCTTCGTAATGATGTTTTCTTTGCCCTTTCTGGCCTAGATCCTCGGAAGGCGGTCCTGACGGAGTCCCTCCTATTGTTCTCAAAAACTGTGCTTCTGTGCTTGCACCCTGCCTGGTCAAACTTTTCCGTCCTTGTCTATCTACTTCCACCTTTCCTTCTTGCTGGAAGTTTGCTCACATCCAACCTGTTCCTAAGAAGGGTGACCGTTCTAATCCTTCAAACTACCGTCCTATAGCTTTGACTTCCTGCCTTTCTAAAGTTTTTGAATCTATATTTAATAAGAAGATTTTTAAGCATCTATCTGCTCACAATCTTCTATCTGATCGTCAGTACGGTTTCCGTAAAGGGCGATCTACTGGCGATCTTCTAGCTTTCCTAACTGAATCTTGGTCATCCTCCTTTAGGGGTTTCGGTGAAACTTTTGCCGTTGCCCTTGACATATCAAAAGCTTTTGATAGAGTCTGGCACAAATCTTTAATTTCCAAACTACCCTCATTCGGTTTCTATCCTTCTCTCTGTACCTTCATCTTAAGTTTCCTTTCAAACCGTTCTATTGCAGCTACTGTAGACGGACATTGTTCTTCTCCTAAATCTATCAATAGTGGTGTTCCCCAGGGTTCTGTCCTCTCACCCAATCTCTTTCTATTATTCATTAATGATCTTCTAAGCCTAACTCAAAGCCCTATTCACTCCTACGCTGATGATTCTACCCTGCATTTTTCAACGTCATTTATTAGACGTCCAACTCAACAGGAACTAGGTGATTCACGGAGAGATGCCACCGAGCGCCTAACTTCTGATCTTTCTATAATTTCTGATTAGGGCAAAGCAGACCTTGTTTTGTTCAATGCCTCAAAAACCCAATTTCTTCACCTATCTACTCGACAAAACCTACCAGATAACTATCCCCTCTTCTTCAATGACACTCAACTGTCTCCTTCTTCTATAATGAACATTCTAGGACAGCCCTTTACTAAAAATCTGAATTGGAAATCTCACATCTCATATCTTGCTAAAATAGTTTCTAAGAAGTTACGTGTCCTGTGGCGTCTGCGTCCTTTTTTTTCTCCCTCCCAATTGCTTGCTCGCTACAGGGACCTTATCCGCCCATGTATAAGTATGTCTCACATGTTTGGGGAGGATTCACTCATACAGCTCTCCTAAACAGGGTTGAGTCAAAAGCTTTTCGTCTCATCAACTCCTCTCCTCTGACTGACTGTCTTCAATCTTTAAATCACCGCCGCAATGTTGCTTCTCTTGCTCGCTTCTACCGTTATTTTCATGTTCACTGCTCTTCTGAACTTGCTAACTGCATGCCTCCCCCACTCCCGCGGCCTCGCTGCACAAGACTTTCTACTCATTCTCATCCCTATTCTGTCCATCTTCCTAATGCAAGAGTTAATCAGTATCTTTACTCTTTCATCCCTCTCACTGGTATACTCTGGAACTCTCTTCCTGTTTCTATTTTTCCACTTTCCTATGACTTAAATCTTTTCAAAAGAAGAGTAACAAGACACCTCCCGAACTAAATTGGCTCACCCCTCTTTTTTATTTTATTCTCATACTATCTTCTTTATAGGGACTGGCAACTAAGCGGGCTTTGTGTTACCCATTTTTGTTGTGCCCTTGGCTAATCCTTTTTGATGTATAATAAAAAAAATGTAAAAAAATCTTTACCTTTTTTTTACCTTAAGTGATCGCTGGGTTATAATTGGAGTTTTATTTAACATCATTTATAAAGTCTAGGTTAGGTTAAGTTAGGTTAGGTTAGATTAAATCAAACAATATATCAAGTCTAATCTTATATAAAACATACAGATTATAGCCCGGTGATCATGCAGGCTCCAACCACAATGTGACGTCACGAGCTTGGACATCGTTGATTGGTTTGACATCCCCATACCACATACTGTTCCAAGGAACGGGAATATGCCGCCGGGAAGCCAACACAGCAGGTCGGGACTCCTTACACACCCGCGCTTACACACCTGGTTAACATGTCTAGCCTGAAAGCGATAACAACCGCCGGGATGCTCATAGATTATGTAGAGGATAGTATTGGAAAAACAGTAAATATAAGTTTGTATGACAGTGGGAGAATTTGTTCACCACTATACCACCACTGCCATCGCCTCGTCGACACCCCTTCACCAGCATCTCTCACCATCCATTACCACCACCACCACTACAACCCCCACCACCAATAGCAGCAGCAGCAATA
>JACEEZ010008102.1:37983-47983 GCA_016584305.1 Chionoecetes opilio
GGGAAGGGTGTGTTGAAGGGTGTGTGGGTGGCAGAAATGGAAGGTGTGGTTGAAGGATGTGTGGGAAGCAGGGAAGAGAAGGGTGCGTTGAAGGGTGTGTGGGAAACAGGGAGGGAAGGATGCGCCGCCGGGCTGGGACACAGATAGAAATGGCATGGGTTGATGATCCATCACTTGGTCTGGGGGATCACAGTAAATCTAAACCGAAATTTCAAAGTGGATCATGCATAGGGATGAAGTGGAGATTTCTTTTAAAGATATATAGATGTGTGTTTTTCTTGTGTGTGGAGAGAGAGAGAGAGAGAGAGGGAGAGAGAGAGAGAGAGAGAGAGAGAGAGAGAGAGAGAGAGAGAGAGAGAGAGAGAGAGAGAGAGAGAGAAGAGAGAGAGAGAGAGAGAGAGAGAGAGAGAGAGAGAGAGAGGAGAGAGAGAGAGAGAGAGAGAGAGAGAGAGAGAGAGAGAGAGAGAGAGAGAGAGAGAGAGAGAGAGGAGAGAGAGAGAGAGAGGAGAGAGAGAGAGAGAGAGAGAGAGAGAGAGAGAGAGGAGAAGAGAGAGAGAGAGAGAGAGAGAGAGAGAGAGAGAGAGAGAGAGAGTAGAGAGAGAGAGAGACGAAGAGAGAGAGAGAGAGGAGAGAGAGAGAGAGAGAGAGAGGAGAGAGAGAGAGAGAGAGAGAGAGAGAGAGAGAGAGAGAGAGGAGAGAGAGAGAGAGAGAGAGAGAGAGAAAGAGAGAGAGAGAGGGGAGAGAGAGAGAGAGAGAGAGAGAGAGAGAGAGAGAGAGAAAAGAGGAGAGAGAGAGAGAGAGGAGAGAGAGAGAGAGAGAGAGAGAGAGAGAGCAAAACAAATCTATAGCATTCACACTTGAATTTTTACCACGTATTTTGATGTTTTTAAAAACAATGTAGTGAAAATACAAATTTGGTGTGAGTAAATCCATTATCGAAAAGGGGAAAGTGAACCAAAATAATTTTATAATCCGTCAGTCTCTTCAGTCAAGGACAAAACAACATTGGGAGAAGTAGAATAAGAATCGTCCCCGTCCCGAGTCTGGGTTTTGTCGGTGTTTAATATGATGGAAGTGTTCTTGAGGGTGTGCCGCGGCCGTGAGTGTGATCTGCCATGCACTGGGTGACGACCCCAAATGAGAGATACCGCTTTGCTTGGAAAGTGTTCATTTACGCATATTAATGGATCAATATGCATGCCTTTGATCGTTGGGGTGTGGCGTTGTGCGTGTGTGCGTGTGTGTGTGTGTGGGGGGTGTGTGTGTGCGTGTGTGTGTGCGTGTGTGTGTGTGCGAATGTGTGTGTGTTGTGTGGTGCGTGCGTGTGGTGTTAGGGGAGGGTTCTTACTTATTTAACGATTACTGTTTTTCCACTGTATCTGCCTTTATAGCAATATATCTACTATATGTCTTTCTAGTTATATTTCTTTCCAGCTAGCTATGTCTATATCTATTTATCGATATATGTATTATTGTCCGTCCATCTGCCTATAGGTATGCAAAGAGTAACGTGGTAACACTCAATATGTTGTGTATCGCTTTATGGTAGAATAAATATTAATGGTAACACTAGTAAGGAATAGATGATTAATAGTTTCCTAATCTCGTAAACTTCACAGGATTCAAAAGAAATTCACATTGCCTTCGATCGGAGAAGTAATACACTTTGTAATTAAGGAAAAGTAACGTTAACAAAGTTTATTTACATTGTTTGTGTTATTGTATGGCGTGACATTAATAACACTGATGATACATTTTTTTTTGCATAAAACTGCTGGTATTGACAAAGCAAATTTATAAACGAAAAAACTGAGTATAGGAATAAATGGATTTGTCAAGCCAAAGACTACTGTATACAGTAGTCTTTGGTCAAGCCTAAACTCTGAGTGAATATCTTAAACCATGCTCGAAAGAGTTATACACCGAAATATATTACCATGTTTCAAGGAATTTGATTGTAAAGTACAAACTAAAGCAGAAAGACGATAATATATCTCACGTTCCGACATAAAGTCTTCTTCATAGAGAATTGTCCAAAATTTTTGTGTTTTACAAAATGGTGTGGTGATCTCTTACCGTGGTCCATGTTTATAGAAGTTTACGCGGGAACTGTCGGTGTGGAAGTCGTTGGAGACGTCCGGCAGATTGCAGTGTGAAGCAGTGGCTGTTTCCTTTTTAGATACATGTTTTGGGTGCTTCCCCAGGCTCACATAACATATTATAGGAAACTTACCAAAGTTCAAAGCAAAGGAAAAACTGTTTCACAAATAGGGCGGTAAATAATAATTGGAATGGACTCAGTCGTCAGGTGGTTAGTGCAGAGCCAATAGGGAGCTTTAAAAAAAAGCTAGACAATTCATGGATGGGGATGAAAGGTTGATGTAGGTAGTGTTAAGTAACAGGAACTACCACGTGTAAGTCTCCCAGCCTCTTGTAGCTTCCTTATGTTTTTATGTTCTCATGTGCTTATAAGAATTATGATAAGCCACGAGAGCTTAATGTGTATAATAATTCCGAAGGTGAAATTATTTAATTAAGGATGCTTATACCTTGAAATCTTGTTAGCGTAAATAACATGGAATGTTATCTTTTAATAAGGAATTTTTTTTTTCTCCCAAATGTAAAAACGAATACTGAATTATAATGGTGAATGAACATTCACTATATATATTCTATAATATACATGGTATACCATGGTATCACCATATGTTTACTATACAATATATATGGTATACCATGGTATCACCATATATATTCTATAATATATATGGTATACCATGGTATCACCATGGTATCTGGTATCTGCATGGTATCTGGATGGTATCTGCAGGGTTTACCGGAGTGCGGTTTTTTGGGAACAGATCAAGGACTTTTTTGTTGTACACTTAGCTTATGTCAAGTCCAGAAGAATTCAGGAGGGGAACATACGTGTTTCATCTTGAGAAATGAAGGACTTGAATGTGCTCATGAGTATGCGGTGGCAGTCTCAAATCGGTTTGATGTGCTCGGTGCTCTCGGGGATCCTGTAGAAATGGGGATACCCTTTAAACGTGAAACTCTACAGGCTGACAAGGAATGTATTGGGGAGCGCCCCAGGTCAAGGGTGGTTTTGTCTCGACGGAGGGCGCTGGAGAAAATCGAGGAGAGTCGCGCTGCCCGGCTGGCTGGGAACCGGGACCAGCACAGGGCTCTGTCACGCCGGACTAGAACCTCCTGAGGAGAGACAAGGAGAGGTATGTCAGGAGTCTCGCTGAGGATGTCGAGGGTCATTTGAACGCTAATGACCTCCGACCCGCCTACCGAGACCTGAAGAAGTCCGTTCCAAGTCTTTCCCTTTTCGGGGCGAGTGCTTTTCGAACAGCAGATGGGCGCCCGTGTCGGACATGGATGGGCAGATGGCTCGTTGGGCTGAGTACTTTGGGCAGTGTTCACGGTGGACCCTCCAACTGAGCAGCTTACACCACTGGGTTACAGGCAGTGGATGCCGATCCTCCCATTGACGAAACCGCACCCTCTCTTGACGAAGTCAGAGAGGCTGTAGCAAAGTTGAAGGGTGGAAAGGCAGCTGGTGTTTGTAATATCAGTGCGGAGCTCCTCAAAGCTGGGGGTGAGGCCATGATCCGCGGTTGCATGCTGTCCTGACTGCCGTGTGGGCAATCAGGTACCATCCTCCTGACTGGAAAAGGGGGCTGGTCGTCCTATCTGGAAAGGGGAAAGGGGACCGTCAGGACTGCAACAATTACCGCGGTATTACACTGCTCAGGTACCAGGCAAGGTGCTTGCCCATCTATTGCTGACACGAATTCGCAGTCATCTCGTGAAGCATCAGAGACCTCAGCAGTCTGGGTTCACGCCTGGTAAGTCAACAACGGACCGTATCCTAGCGCTTCGTGTCCTGGTGGAACGCCGACGTGAGTTTCGACAGGGGATGCTTGCAGCCTATGTTGATCTCAAGAAGGCGTTTGACTCAGTGCATCGTGAGTCACTCTGGGATCTTCTGCGACTTCGAGGATTCCTGCAAGGACTATTGGTTTGATAACTGGTCTGTATTCTGGGACTGCGAGTGCTGTGAAGTGTGGGGCAGGTGTATCCAGCTTCTTTCCTGTGAATACAGGAGTGAGGCAAGGGTGCGTCCTTGCCCCATCACTTTCAACGCTTGTATGGACTGGGTATTGGACAAGGTTGTAGATCAAAGTGATTGTGGAGATCCGTCGGCAACACCAACATCACTGATCTTGTTTTTGCCGATGATGCAGTAATCTTTGCTGAGTCGCTGGAGGTCCTGGTGATGGCTCTCGAGGCGCTGCACGAGGAGGCAAAGCCTTTGGGACTTGAGGTCTCCTGGCTCAAGACCAAGGTCCAGGTATTTGGAGACTTACTAGATGAAGCAATACAGTCTGTTCATGCGTGTGGCAGAGGACATTGAGATCTTGGAAAGTTTTACATACCTTGGTAGCGCAGTCCATAATGACGGCGGGTCACGTCAAGAAGTCTTACGACGGATTAGCATAGCCCACGGTGTTATGGACTCGCTCAGCGGGAGTATTTGGCGTTGTCGGTACCTGTGCAGGAGGACAAAGATCCGGATCTTCAAGTCGCTTGTGATCCCTGTCTTACTCTATGGTTGTGAGACATGGACACTAAATAGTGACTTGAAGAGACGAATCAATGCCTTTGGTAATAAGTGTCTTCGCAGAATCATGGGGTATCGCTGGGATGATTACGTGTCAAATCAGCGATTGCACCGTGAGACTGAATCGAGGCCTATTACCTGCATAGTCCGTCAGCGCCAACTTCGGATATGGGCATGTGGCACGTACCCTGAAACCGATCCTTCCCATCGGGTTATATCTGTAGGAGACAATCCGGTGTGGAGGAGGCCAAGGGGGCGCCCACAAGGCTCGTGGCTGAGGCAAGTTGATGTTTCTTGTCGAGAGCTGCTTGGTATGGGAAAGGAGCCTGCATGGGAGCTCGCGCGTGGTGACCCCCAGGAGTGGCGTCGTAGGGTGGGCGAGGCGACGCGCCCCCCGGCGTATGCCCCCAATGATTGATTGATTGATGGTATCACCATACATATTCTCTAATATATATGGTATACCATGGTATCACCATATATATTCTATAACATATCATTCTATAATAGTATATGAACATTTTATATCCGAAATATATGGTATACCATGGTATCACCATATATATTCTATAACATATCATTCTATAATAGTATATGAACATTTTATATCCGAAATACTGTGTCACCTGCACTCAATGATACTTTCAGGTTATTCTTGTGATGTTTGATACATTTGGTCATATGCAATACGTGCGTACGTGTTTTGCTGTGGTTTACGATAAGTAGCATGATCAAAATTGTTCATGCAATATGCTGGTCTGCGATGCACGTTGTTCAGCCATCAATTTTTGTGCCGGGGATGGTACGAACACGAAATATTAGTGAAGAAACCGGTAAAAGTTTTCGTACGCAGGAAATTCCAGACCATTACTAAATACAAGATCCTTTAATTAAAGATTCCTCATTCCCTGTCGTAGTGATGAGTCACGCGGGCACGGGGAAGTGTGGTAATGAGTGCATGGGTGGCCTGGCAGGGCGGTGATGCGTGCGGCGTTTGCGGAAAGTTTGGGCTAGACTGATGGACAGCGTTTTGGGGCGTGATTGGGCGGCAGGAAGATGTTTCCAAGTGATGTTGATTGAATGTTTAAGACTCACTTTTCTCTCAATGCAATTGATAAAAAGCGTTTTTCAGTGAATTTAAATTAAGGGAAGGTAATCTAATAAAATGGGATTTGACTATGTAAATTTCATGAATAAAAATAAGCAACATTTTTAGAAGTTCAGTAAAAAGACTAAATGAGTAAATATAAAGCTAATTAACTGATTTATTTGATGCGAAATAGAGTCCATTTGATGGTAAAGTAAAAGATGAACGATCAATAAAAAACAAAAAATGATGAGCCCAGCAAGAGGACTGAAGCCCCGTGCAGGCCAGTACTTTTACACATTACTGCCTGCCGCTCGCGGACAAGATTGACATTCAATAAAAAAGAAATGAAAAAGGACATCATTTATAATTAGAAAACATGTGCATTCAGAGTTGGCTCAGTCGTCATGTGGAAAGCTCACGCTGTACTCCATCCTGGTAGTGTTAAGACCGAGTGTACAGATGTGGCAGCTCCCTCCCCATGTTATACTTGCATTTCCCAACAGTATATCGTCAGCTCTCCTCAGCGGCCTGGCACTAAGGTATGCCATGGTGGCAACACGCCCCTTCGCCTTGTCCCTTCATGCATTCCCACTACTGCAGCGGAGGCGTTTTCTCTCAGGATTTCAAAATTGTTTAAAATTCAGCGGTTCTTAACCTGGGGGAAGCGCCCCATTAAGGGGGCATTGGTAATTACCTAAGGGGGCGTGAACCAAGAGAGAAAAAGGAAGAACTGTCAAGTATTTAACTTTAAGCTCGGCCTTCGCTTTAACATGAAGCTGACTCGCGAGGGTGAGCGAAGAAAGTCAGTACAGAGAAGCAAGTGTGGCTAAAACTCTGATAACTCTGCGGACATGGTTTGCCATGTTTCACTAACTCCTTAGACTAATGTGGTATTATTTTTGTTATTATTACTATTATTATTATTGCTATTATCATTTTTATGATCATAATCCTTATCATTATCGTTATCATCATTATTAATGTTATTGTTGTTATTATTAACGTTATTGTTATTATTATAATTAAAATGTAATTTTATAGATAAGTAGATAGATAGATAAATATATATATATATATATATATATATATAGAGAGAGAGAGAGAGAGAGAGAGAGAGAGAGAGAGAGAGAGAGAGAGAGAGAGAGAGAGAGAGAGAGAGAAGAGAGAGAGAGAGAGAGAGAGAGAGAGGAGAGAGAGAGAGAGAGAGGGAGAGAGGAGAGAGAGGAGAGAGAGAGAGAGAGAGAGAGAGAGGAGAGAGAGAGGAGAGAAGAGAGAGAGAGAGAGAGAGAGAGAGAGAGAGAGAGAGAGAGAGAGAGAGAGAGGAGAGAGAGAGAGAGAGAGGAGAGAGAGGAGAGAGAGAGAGAGAGGAGAGAGAGAGAGAGAGAGAGAGAGAGAGAGAGAGAGAGAAGAGAGGGAGAGAGAGAAGAGAGAGAGAGAGAGAGAGAGAGAGAGAGAGAGAGAGAGTATGTGTGAGGGGGGTTGTGTTGTGTTGTGTTAGGGTAAATGCACGGAACACTTCTAATATTACTTCAATGTAACATCAACACAATGCTTGGTATTTCGTTTCGAGTTAGATTCCTTTATTCCATGTGTATTCTATGTGGTGGTGACCAACTGATTGTTTTGTTTTCTCTCCACAGGTAAGTTGTCCCAATCAGTTCATGGATCACTGACGCCGAGATGGGTGAGTGCACTCTGGTTTTGTGATGAATTGTTAACTTCAGTAGTTTTATTTTGCGCTCTGAGCAGCATGACTTTTGGAGGACTGAGATGCAGCATTAAGGTGTATAGTTAAGTGGTAATACTGGGGTGGATTCCACTCCTTGTTATGAGTTTGTGGATTTTGTGGATTGGGTGGATTCCACCACCTTGTTTGCAAAAGTGTGCGCATTCTTTAATGGAGGAAAAAATGCTCTCGATTAAATTTGGAAAAAAAATGTCTTAACTTAGCAGAAACTTAGAGTTAAGAAAAATATATGCGAATGACCATTAGGCAAACCGTTGCGCGCTATTTTTACTTGCTCAGAAGGTAAGGCATGAAAAAGTATTTGACAATAGTACCGATTATTGTGAAATAATTTGTAAATTATCGATTTATTTTTCTACGTTGGAACCTTAAGCGCCAGTAGGCTATTATCTTCCTTGTTTAGACTTTCTATCCTTTTCCTTAAGGGTTCAGGTGGTTGGCCTTGCATATTTTAGAAGGCTGTGATGGTTGGCCCTCGCCCATGGTGGCGCAGGCTGCATTTTTATAATGACAGCTATGATGGTTTGATTTGAGGTTCATGCTGCCCTTGGCGCCCTCCGCCGCACTTGCAGTCGAAGGTGAGATTGATGGGCAGCATGTAGGTATCTTCGGCCACTCGAAGATGGAAGAAACAGTTGCTCCTGGCGGAACTTGAACTCGATACCTTGTGTTCACTACAACCAGGTTTTAATCATCCGGGAACCACGTTAAAGTTTGCCGAAAGAGTTGCCCCCGGTGGGATTCGAACTTGCGACGTCGAGCTCACCACTTTAAGACGCTAATAACTCGACAACCGCCTCCCCACAAGGTATGATCAGAATTTGCTAGTTAATGTTATCCTTGAATATATTAATGCAGCGCAATACAAGGCGGTGAGTAATATCATTGTTAGAATTATATATATCCTATACATTCAGAGAACGTTCGCTAATGTATAATTCTTAATATAATAAAAAAAACTAATAACTCAGTATAATAGAGAATATTAAAACCAATTCAGTTTGAAAATAATAATATCATAGAATATATTCCAGACATGCTTACGGTCATTACTTAGTCTCTAATCTAACGATCAACAATGAATTTTCTGGCGTGAAGTGAAAGGAACAGTGTCGTGATGCAGTGACGGAGAGCCACTAAGACAGCATCCACACACACACACACACAACACATACACACACACACACACACACACACACACACACACACACACACACACACACACACACACACAGTAACTCTGAAAAATCGTGCAATGCAAGCTCTTCAGGAAGCCATTGCCATTGTTCAGTCGGTGCCACTCATCGTAAATGAGACAGGGGGCTGATAAAAGGGAAGATAGACGTGCATTGGATTGGGAGAGGCGTCTTCCACGGCTTTCTGAGCTGTATGTGCATGTTGTATCAATGAAAGCGAGTGAGAGAGAGAAAAAAAGGGGAGAGAGAGAGAGAGAGAGAGAGGAGAGAGAGAGAGAGAGAGAGAGAGAGGAGAGGAGAGAAGAGAGAGAGAGAGAAGAGAGAGAGAGGAGAGAGAGAGAGAGAGAGAGAGAGAGAGAGAGAGAGAGAGAGAAGAAAATAAAGAGAAAGAAATAGAGAGAGAGAGAGAATCTAATTCATTGAAATACTCAGCACACATACATCTCAGCCGAAACTGGTTCTCTAAACTTCCGCAGCAAATGAAATTAGGCACGAGAGAGAGAGAGAGAGAGAGAGAGAGAGAGAGAGAGAGAGAGAGAGAGAGAGAGAGAAGAGAGAGAGAGAGAGAGAGAGAGAGAGAGAGAGAGAAGAGGAGAAGAGGACGAGAGAGAGAGAGAGAGAGAGAGAGAGAGAGAGAGAGAGAGAGAGAGAGAAAAAAAAAAGTAAATTCTGTTTAATTCCAGTTGCATTTTTATCAGTCTGTATATTTATCTATTTGTACATATATTTTTTTTAACAATCATCATATTTATTCCCTTTAGCAATATCATATCACTGCAGTATTTCAATGCAATAAATCCATTATAATATTATCAGTTATATTAGTGTATTCTATCGGTGTCTGAATCCATATCCTTTACAACTTAACTATGAAATGTCATATTTTCCTTCTCCAACGACTCCCTGCCTGTATGAAACTCCAAGTTTTTATAAGGCAGCTTAAATTTTGTATATACTCTCTGAAAATCACATTTCTTTTTTTCTTTCCTTATCTTTGCGCAGGCCACATTTTTCATCTCCTGTTTGATTTTCCTTCCAAACAGGCAAAAAATGTGCCTAGCAAAATAGTTTTAATTTCTTTATTGTCGTGCTGGCTGGTGGGAGCTTTGTTGTATAAAAGAAGAAAAAAATTGCTAGTTGTGCCATTACACTGTGGAGCGTAAGTAATACACCAATGCATTTGAAAGGGTAGTGGTCAACGAAGAGAGTGACGAATAAGTAGATGCAGAAAAAGGAAAGAGAGAAGGAGAGAGAGAGAGAGAGAGGAGAGAGGAGAGAAGAAAGGAGAGAGAGGAGAGAGAGAAGAGAGAAGAGAGAGAGGAGAAGAGAGAGAG
>JACEEZ010008102.1:52983-60483 GCA_016584305.1 Chionoecetes opilio
AAATGTATAAATATAATAATAATTGCATTTTCAGAACGAGGGTGATCAAGTGTTTTTTCATTAACGGCGATCACTCCCATTCATCATCAGAGCCAAATGCAAGATCAAGATGATCAGTTTCCTCATCATTTTCCACATCGGCTTCTCCTTCCTCTTCCACTTCATCTTGGTCTACGTCTCCTGTCTTGAAGGGGTTCAAGCAAGCGTCACTAGAACCACAAGCGCAGTACACAGTGCATGATATATTTCCATGGTGACAGCTGCAACGTTCACTGCCGCATGCCTTCTCCGCCGCCTTACAGCTGCACCGCACTACATCCATGAGATCTTGGGATCCTGGGGGCTGATCAGAGGTTGCTGGTACTGGGGTGCCATCTTTGATTTTCCACCCATACTTCGTGATGTCAAGTTCAGGTGGAGCCTGCTGGTCAGCAGATTTGGCGAGTATAGTCTGCAGATGAGTGCGCAAGATGTGCAGGAAGAGATTTTTGTCTGTTGGTGGTAGCGACATGATCTTGAGCAGCTTTCCAGCCTTCTTTGTGTACATATGGTACCTCGCCTCACTCATAGTGGTCCCTGTTGCTGACCATATAGAGCACAGAAGAACGCCTGTCCTGCCTCCGTGAGCTGTGCATGTGTGGCATCAAGCTCGCCGAAGGCTGAGTACAGGCCTGGGCAAGTCGCCAGCTCTCAGGGTCTTCAGTGCCGACACTATCCCCTTGCCGTACAGGTATGAGGTGGTATCTGAACTAGTAATGTAGTGCATTCCCAGGATCTGCAGGCACTTGGGGCCGAGTTGGGAACATGGGGGCGTTGATGTCCCAAATGGATCCATCCCACCACTCCATTTGCACTGTAGCCTGGATGTTTTTTCGGTACATCCAGTATACAAGCAGCACGAACACATCGGTGTCATCTGAGAGAATGCGGATGACTCGCGTGTCGGACTCGGCAGCCATAAGGAGGTACGAGATCATTGTTATGTCTCCTTCGTCATGGGTGAACACACCATCGCTGGGGCTCTCCACAGTGACTCCTTCGCCGAAGCTGTAGGTACTAAGAATTTTCGACAGCTGCAACTTGTTGTGCTTATTCCTCATGATGGCATCTCGACTGGGCAGCGGTGTGTTGATGGTCAGATCGTAATTGATGGAAACAAGGCCAGCACGTCGCATACGCTCATGGTCCTTCCTTCGCAGAAACGTTGTGATACTTATCGAAAGTATAAGATCTTCTTGCCAGCGAGAGAGGACAATCTCGTCTTGATGGACTTAACTATGACCGACGCATCTCCTCATGCTTGATCTGCCTCACCACGGAAGCAATGCTCCTCTCATCCGTATCGTCATCCTTAACTATCTTGAGAGTTTTAGCAACGGAGTCACGGAAACCAACCATGGTAGCACATCCATCTACTCGAACAACTATAGCATCCTTACTCATGCAGTCAGTCACCTTGCTAAACATGTCACGTCGAGCGAGATTGCCACTTAGATCCGAGTACAGGGAATGCAGTTCAACACTATTCCATAATCTGGACCTGTCTCGGCTCATGTACTGAATGACTTCCCTCAGAGCATCTTCATCTGCAGCACCAGGTGGCAAATCAGCATATGTGGGAACTTTCGTAAATCTGTTATAGCAGCGGACGTGGTACTTGCACTCAGCAGAAGGTAGATCAGAAACAAAAGCAAGGTGCAACTTGAGCCTTCTAGCCACATCATCATTACGCTGAAAAGCAACATCAAGGAGCATATCTTTCATAGTTTGGAGTGGGTTACGTCCTTTGTCAAAACGTTCTTTGGTCATACACTTACGAACGGGGTCCCATCTTTCTGGGTGTCTATCATCAATGGGTAAACATTCCTCGCTACAGAACATACAATCACGGTTGTACTCAAACACACCTTTATCAGCTACCTTAGTATGAGACCTTGAACTTGTCCTTACACCCTCATATTCAGCCTTTCTTTTATGTGACTTGCTCACTCTCTCAATTTTCTCTTTCGATGTATAAGTACAGTAGCAACCTTTATGACAGGTTTTGCTTGCCGCATCTCCACCAACATCAATAATGTTCCGTAGCGTAGCCTGCAGGTCTCCATCTCCACGAGATTTGGCATACAAGATGAGCCTCCTGATCCCGTTCTCAGTGAATTTCGTTTCTTGTCCACCTCCGTGACACACCGAGAGAAGACACCTTGAGTCAGCCATCATACCTCTCTATGAAAAGAAGAAGAGGTGAGATTAAAATCAACGTATCGAGTATGAGTGGTGTGCACTGTGCAGTTTATGCAGGGATCAAAACGTTTGAACCTCCCAAATGTACAAAAATTACCTCTAACTTGACCTTTGACCCTGAATTTGACCCCTAAGCACGCAACTGACCTCAGAAATCGGTTCCTCACATCCAAGTTATACGGAAAAAATGTATCACACGTAATTGAAGGTTGATTGGCTGAAAAGTTATTTTCCACCTCCGTCTGCGGCGTCCATCTTAGATTTATGCTAATTAGCGGAGTTCCCCAAAGGTTGGCACTCCGGCAACCGAGCTAAATCTTTTCTATAGGCCCATTCGAGTATGAGACCATAAAAAAACTATACACTTCTCGCAACAACAAGGTTCTCAACCTGGCAACTGGACTATACGTATACCACTTTTATACTTGCACCAGTAGGTATATACTTTCTCCACCACGTGTCCATCTATTTATCTTCAAAAATATCATAATTGTTTCCTTCGCTTTCTCCATCCTCGTATAATTATATAGCTGTCGCCTCACCTTTCATGCACTCACGACCTCCCTCTCTCCTTCCTCTCCATTCTTCCCCACCTGCTCATCAATTTCACCGTCCAAGTGTCGTCGTTACAAGCTATTTATTACGTTTTGATTACTATGCCCCACCTTCAGTCATAATAGTTGGATGACTCGGCCGTGAAAAATGACGCGGCCACAGGCAGGAGAATAGCACCAACCAGGAACAACGGAGGGGGTCTTGGATTAGGTTTTTTTCCTCGCTTCTCCTTGCGATATTGGATGAAAGAGAAACAGAAAGAGAACAAGGAGGACAAAGAGGAAAATCTTCATATCTACTTTATTATATACATGATGAAAGAAAAGAGGGGAATGGCACGGGGGAGAAAAGTACAACGAAAGGAGATGAAAGAAAGGTTAGTTAGGTGAAGGGATGAAAAAATTCGACAACCAGGTGTGTTTTAACGGCTGGGCAGGACAGACGAACACTTGTTTTTGTAGAGTAATGAATCGAAGGCTCTTGTTTCACAGTCATCTGCTGTGTGTCATTGTGTGGATAATATATGGATTTCATCTTTCATATTGAGTTTAAGGTAGAATCAATAACAAGAAATATAATTAAGAAATAGGTAGGTCTTTTTTTCATAGAGTATATCCTCAGTTGCACAATTTTGAAACAATATCATAGTGTAATATACTAGATAATTTAGTAGCGATGTAGTGTTCGCATCGCTCGCCAGCACTGGCATATGAATATTACTCTTACCTCCAATTTATTCTTTTGGAAGCAACACGTGGTTCGAAAATCTGCCTGAGTAGTACTTATGGATGCGCATATCACTGGGGGTGCGCACACGCACACTATGAAAAAAAACAGAGAAAACCTCTCACAAATTCAAATACAGATGCACACTTGCACTTCTAATCTAATGAATATTAGTCCCTTACAATAAAAATAATGTGTGTGTATGTGTGTGTGTGTTTGTGTTTGTGTGTGTGTCTGTGTCTGTGTGTGTGTGCATATGTGTGTGTGTGTGTGTGCTGTGTGTGTGTGTGTGTGTGTGCGTGTGTGCGTGTGTGCGTGTGTGCGTGTGCGTGTGCGCGTGTGCGCGTGTGCGCGTGTGCGCGTGCGGTGCGTGCGTGCGTGCGTGCGTGCGTGCGTGCGTGCGTGCGTGCGTGCGTGTGAGCGCGATTTTACGTATAGGGTTTCATATTTCAGCATATAGGGTTTTACCCTGTGAAACTATGTTTCTACTTTAATGCTTTAATCATTGTTATACTAATTTAATTAATTGTATTCTCTTGTATGTGTCTGCGCGCTCTAGGATTGTCTCACTTGTAATAGGTATATTCAATGTACTTGGGTTTATAGGATATAATATAATTCATTGTTATTATTATAACTGTTATATTTTTATGTACCTGCTGTTGATCGCCAAGGCTTGCTGAACTCACCAAGCCCTCAGCCCATCACACCGCTCACTGCGCGGCCCTGGGGGCACGTTCAAAGACGCTTGCCTCCATGGTTGCTAGCTTAACATCTGTCATCAGGTGTTTTGGCATTCAAAGAGGAGATTGATGACGTCAGAATTGTTGTTCACAAGGCAACTGTCTATGCAGTGTTTTTCAACCAGGGGTCCGCGGACCCCTAGGGGGCCGCAGAAACCTATCAAGGAGTCCGCAGGACGGAGAATTCAACATATTACAGTTAATCCTGTCATGGCTCAGTTTTTTATAATTCATGATTACACAATGTATCTTCATCGAGTTGTCCAGTTTTTTTTCTAGTTTTTCCCTGGCTAGTTGCGTCTCTCAGAATGTGGCGATGATTTGTATAATATATTATAATGTTCCTATCACTAAATGCTTTAAAAAAGTGAGGAAGTTATATTTGTTGTCAACGTTGCTTCCGGGGTGGCATAACATGATGCAATAGCTACACAACGCGCTGCCCAGAGCTCAGCCCGAGAGCTGTATTCATTCTGCTGACTACTGCTGCTGACTGAACACGTGGCGTGACTGGCTGTCCTTGTGGATTGTAAGTTTTCGCATAATGTTGTTTAATATGTTTGTTTGCTTGTTTTTACAGGAATGGACGTGTTTCAAACTCTGGATGACTTTATGAAGGATAATGGAATCAGTTGGACTAATTGCATCGGAATATGTACTGATGGCGCCGCAGCCATGACTGGCAGGCATAAAGGAGTCGTGACCATAATATTAGAAGTTGCTCCCCGTGCCATTGCCACTCACTGTTTTTTGCACAGAGAAATGTTCGCTGCAAAAGACTTGGAGCCTGGGCTTCACGCAGTTATGAAAACTGCTGTAGAAATAGTAAACTTCGTTAAAGCAGGGACCACAAATTCCAGACTGTTTGCTGCACTCTGTGAGGAAGTAGGTGCAGACTATTATATCTCTACTTATGCATACAGAGGTGAGATGGTTGTCCCGCGGGCGGATGCTCACACGCTTATTCAGCCTAAGGGAGGAGCTGCGTACATTCCTCTCAGAGAAGAAGCCTGAGCTTGCAGATTTCTTTAATGATGATAAATGGCTTCTTCAGCTGAGCTACCTGGCAGACATATTCAGCGAAGTAAATAAGCTGAACAAAGCAATGCAAGGTGCAAACACAAACAATATTTCTCAGTACCAAAAAGTTGAGGCTTTCAAAGAAAACTCAAGTTGTGGCGTGTTCGTACCTCGTCAGGAATCACTGATATGTTTGAAAATATACATGCATTCATTCAAGACAGAGGCATTAGTTTCAATGTAGTCAAAGCACAGGTAACATTGCATCTGTCAAAGTTGTTGGAGAAATTCAACAGCTATTTCCCTGAGCTAGCTGAGGAGCAGGCTGCTTCTTACCAGTGGATAGAAAACCCCTTTATTGAGAATATTGAGATGAAGCTCCCAGAAGCCTCCCACTCAAAATTATTAGAGGAGCTCATTGACCTATCATCTGATGGTACCATGAAGACTCGATTCAGTGCAGTGCCACTAGAAACCTTCTGGGCTCAATGTTTTCATTAGTTCCCGATTTTTCATGGAGCAGCTATGAAAGTGTTGTTACCTTTCACCACCACCTACCTATGTGAGTCAAGCTTTTCAGCCATGACAGCACTAAAAACTAAATATAGGTCAAGATTAAGTAAGGATCGAAGATGACATGCGTGTCAGTTTATCACGAATACCCCCACGCATTGATAACATCATTGCTAGCAGTCAGCAGCAAGTATCACATTAAGTGAAACATAAACATCATTTGCAGATAAAGAAAAAGTTAATTGATCAATGATCATAAACAAAATTTAATGTGGGAAGCTTTTTATATGACCATGTTATTTGTAACTTCATTTTTCAGAGTCACTAAATAACAGTTTACCATTTTGAAAGCCTAATTATTCTGTTTTCTCAGAAGTGAAGTTTACTTTATTTACCATTTCGTAAATATACACGGATTTTTTTTCTTTTATTTTTGTATCAGGTTTGTACAATGAAAACAATCTGATAATAAGAAACACCACTTCCTGTGAAAAGAAAACCTTTTATTAACCATTCTTACATACATATGTAAAATGACTATATCCTATCTAATCCCGTACCAAGGGGTCCCCTGTATATATAAGTCGATGTAAGGGGTCCACAAAGTTTGAAAGGTTGAGAAACACTGGCCTATAGGGTGGTTTTAAGGAAGCAACGTACATAAAAATCCTCATAAATTGAGTATATATGATGTTTTCTGACTCAAGAACTGAACAGGGCAAGTATACAAACGAAATTAGGCCATATAACAAACCCAGGCGCTTGTGGTGATTTTGTTATGTGGTGATGTGCCAAGAGTGGTGAGCGCGGCATCTCGACCCGGGTAGCGATGCCAGACAGCACCACGCAAGGCTCTGTGGCAGACAGCACGTATACACGTAGGTCACACTTTTCCTTAATTAAAACCCGAGCCCCTATCCACCCAGCAGTGAATGGGTACCGGGTGTTAGCCGGGGGTTTGTGACCCGCCTCCAGTGGTGGTGGCTTCCCCCAACACTTTGTGTAAGGAGAGCTACGAAGCAATACTAGCGAAAGAGGTCACAAGAAGAACAAGAAGACCAGCCTATTCCTCGGAAGAAATATTGGAATAGCTAGAATACAAGGAAGTACAAGACACCGGTGTGTTACCCGCGTGTATGTGGAGGTGGAAACAAGTATTGAAGCGACGGAAGTGACACAGGGAATGAAATAATGATGGAATAAGCTAGAGAATAGAAATAAGTACAACACATCGGCCGCGTATTATAGAAGGAACAAGTGTTAGAGGTTATAAGCGACGGAGGTGGTACAGGGAATTTTGGAATGAAGGAATAATGGAATAACTACTTTTTGAGAAGGACGACGAAGCTGAAAGTTCATGCGGAATGAGATTGGAGGTAGATGGAAAAAACCTTGAAAATGCAGGCCAAGGCTGCCTTGTAATTGGCGGACACGTTTGAGACACAATCTGATTGGCTGGCACGTTTGTTTTGACACAATTGTGATTCGCTGGCGAGGCTGTGACGTCATTGTAGTCGCTCAGCCACACAGCTATGAACAACCATGTACCGCCACTGCCATGTTTCGTCTTTGAATACCCGTTAACACCGGGGTGTAGAAATAGAGGGATGTTGCTGAGCTAGCACCAGTGGTCTTTAACTCTCTTTGAATCCCTGCCCTGTGTCTGTGTGTTCTCTGTGGTAAGAGAAAACTATTGCAGACA
>JACEEZ010008102.1:70483-75570 GCA_016584305.1 Chionoecetes opilio
GTGTAATGTTTGTATAAATTGCGTAATGTTTGTGTATTTTTAGTTCCAAATAATTATCTCGAATATGGAACTGTAATATTAATCTTAAGTTCTGGTAACTTTACAAATAAATAACTGCAATACATCACATCTGCATTAAACAGATTTTGTTTGATATACGCGTAAATATCCTTAATCAATTTTAATCCGTGTCATTCAATTTGAATTTGGGACACGATACAGATACAATTACTTTTCTTACCCTTCATATAAAGCAAAATATTTAATTTTATTTTATTTATAAACTTTTCGAGCATGTCTTATTTGCATACTTTTTTTAAATATTGATTAATCAACAAAACCCATTGGAGAGATGAACAGGTTCGCTAAGAAGTAAGAAATTTAAAATCAAGTGGAAGCAAATCCATACACGAGACAGACCTCGCAAGCCTGAATACACAATGGGGAACAAACCAGGAAGCGGAGCCTTAACAAGAAAATATATCGGTTCCTACTGCATGCAGATATTGTGTGTTGGCAGAAAATGAGCAACGTTATAATATTCTCTAATGAAAAGACCCCCAACTACTATATGGAACATGGGAACAGTGAGCAACACTAGAATAAAGGAAGGATAAATGCGATCACCGCCTCTGTACAACTGTGTTTATCTTGAGCTGGCAGTGGCAGTGTCGTAGTTAACCCCTTGACACCCAGAACGTAATTTCCATTGTAATTTGGGTACCATTAGACGATTTTTAGTGAATATAAGCAACATTTTATAGATATGACCTGTTTAGTATCCTTGTCCACTAACTAATTTGGTATATTCAGTTACTTTTCGTAATTTTATGGCTAACAACAGACGATTTTATATAGTAAAGGAAAGATCTGGGCGTGAAGGGGTTAATGCGAAGCAACTCTCGTAGTGTATGTAACCCTGAAAATGGTATCAGTCTTTTCAGTTGTACAATAGTACATAAAAGCAATTTCCCATTATTCTTTTTTTTTTACCAGGTACGAAGTAAAATTTTGAAATATCAACTGCATTCTTTTTTTCTTTATGGTCCCAACTGGGACTTAAACACATTAATTCCTATTCTGTTACCGATGTATTAAGTTTAAATCAGAGAGAGAGAGAGAGAGAGAGAGAGAGAGAGAGAGAGAGAGAGAGAGAGAGAGAGAGAGAGAGAGAGAGAGAGAGAGAGAGAGAGAGAGAGAGATGAGAGAGATGAGAGAGAATGAGAGAAAATGAGAGAGATGAGAGAGAATGAGAGTGAATGAGAGATGAATGAGATGAATGAAGTAAATGAGAGTGAATGAGATGAATGAGAGTGAATGAGAGAGAATGGAAAATGTGAGATGTGAGAGGAAGAGAGAGAGAGGAGAGAGAGAGAGGAGAGAAGATGAGAGAGAGAGAAGAGAGAGAGAGAGAGAGGAGAAGAGAGAGAGAGAGAAGAGAGAGAGAAGAGGAGAGATGAGAGAGAGATGAGAGAGAGAGAGAGAGAGAGAGAGAGAGAGAGAGAGAGAGAGAGAGAGAGAGAGAGAGAGAGAGAGAGAGAGAGAGATGAGGAGGAGAGAGAGAGAGAGAGAGAGTAGAGAGAGAGGAGGAGAGAAGTGAGGAGGAGAGAGAGAGAGTGAGAGAGTAGAGAGAGAGAGAGAGATAGGGGGAGAGATAGAGACTTATGATAGTTGAAGTTATGTGAGTCTTAATACGGCACGATCGTTTGTTGGACTTGGTCGTTATGAAACTGATGTAAACGTTTTATGGGCTATGTATGGTGTGGTTGCATGTTACCCTGGCAGATATCGATCCGTGACAGGGATATGAGCGTTTGTATTAGCTTTCGTAGTGGTATGTATGATGATTTAGTATGTGTGTGTGTGTGTGTACGCACGAGTTTGCATGTGTGGTGTGTGTGTGTGTGTGTGTGTGTGTGGTGTGTGTGTGTGTGTGTGTGTGTGTGTGTGTGTGTGTGTGTGTGTGTGTGTGTGTGTGTGTGTGTGTGTGTGTGTGTGTGTGTGTGTGTGTGTGTGTGTGTGTGTGTGTGTGTGTGTGTGTGTGTGTGTGTGTGTGTGTGTGTGTGTGTGTGTGTGTGTGTGTGTGTGTGTGTGTGTGTGTGTGTGTGGTGTGGGGTGTGTGTGTGTGTGTGTGTGTGTGTGTGTGTGTGTGTGTGTGTGTGTGTGTGTGTGTGTGTGTGTGTGTGTGTGTGTGTGTGTGTGTGTGTGTGGGGTGTGTGTGTGTGTGTGTGTGATGAGTATTGTGTATGTTTACGATGTTATGGTGTGCATGTGTCCCGTTGTAGTACTTATAATATATTGTGTAAGAATATATTTCGTGTTAGCTAGTTCGTGTCTGTACAAATGGTAGCTAGCGGTATGGTATGTATGGTAGGTATGCTAGACTGTACACCATGTCTTACTGTACAGGATGAGACCACATAATATGAGTACGTATATGTTGGCAGTTTTTTTCAGTCTTGTTGTTCCTGATGGTGTTATATTGAGAAACTGTTCATACTTTGGCTCGATTTTTAATCAGTGTCAAATACGTCATCTCTCCATTTATAGATGTTGAAACTTTTCTCGCAAAGGTGATAGCCATCAGTGTTGGAAGGACAGCGCTTGGTAATAAGTTAATATCTTCAGCATTTTTCCTTATTAATTGCTACAAATATTACGACTGGAGATAAAATACATTGATTTCTATCTATAATGAATGACTTATGTCTTTGATCTTTTACCTGTGTAAGACGGTAGTGGCTCTGTTCACGTAGTTTTTGTCATCGGTCGCCAAACTCATGGTACAGAGGAACGACGATGGAGAATGGCGCAAGGGGACACTCCGTCAGATAATATTTCATGGGTTCAGAAGCGGCTTGAAGGATGAGTATCGTCATGTTTGATCCTTAACACAGGTCGGCAAAGAGGCCTGGCAATAATAGCCGATCTCCGAAATCTTAAATCTTGGATATTATCGATTTTCATTTGTCTGGCCGGAGAGAAGGAATTAACGTCCCTGGTCAAATATTGGAAGTGTTGCCTTCAGGTCCCGAAGAGCCGGGCGTTCTCCCGCAGGTACAATTTTTTTTTAGTTTTTGCAGAAGAAAGGCTTATGTTTATTATGATTTTTGGTGTATTGTACCATTTTGTAGCTTTTTTTTCCTTTTTTTTTGTTACATCACAAATGACTGGCCAAGGACAAAAATATAGCAACAAAAGCTTTGTAAAAATTTGTAGAAAACAAATAGGAGTTGAATATTTGTGATGCCTTTCGACAGACCCGGCGCTTATTATTGATGCCGTTCATTATGTCCACCATTCTATTTTTCACTTTTTATTCAGTGTTGTGTTGTTTGCCGTTTTTTCTTTATGTGTGGAACAACTCGTTTTATGACTTATATGTAACAACCCATGTTTGATGAGGTATCACTTTACTTTTGGCTGCTCTGGGTGAGTCATTTCCGTTATCAGCATTGTACTTATCTCTTCCCTAATTCATGGTCATTCTCACATTCGTACTACTTCTCTCCTGCACCACTTTAATTTCGATTCTTTTCTTTCTCCATCTCTACCTCCTCCTCCTCCTCCTTCGCTCTCCGTCCTTCACTTCCTTCTTTTTCTATTCCACCTTCTTCACATACTCCCGATCTTTGCTTTTCGCTCTTATCAATATTTTTTTCATCTGTTTTTATGTAATATTAATAACTAGCCGCAAAGTCCGCCCTCCGGGCGGACTTTTTGGCTAGCTCCTGCGGAGGGCTATTGGTGGGCCTTCGGCTCACCAAACACAGCTTTCTGGCGAGTGTGTTTGGTGGGCCGAAGGCCCACCAAATACAGACTCTCCAGATAGCCCCTTCTAACTTGCCTGAAATCATGGATGTAGAAATGTATGTATTAACGCCTTACCCATCACCCCCCACCCATTCACTCACCCATTACCCATCACCCCCACCCATTCACTCACCCATTACCCATCACCACACACCCATTCACTCACCCATTACCCATCACCTCCCACCTATTCCCTCACCCATCACCCATCACCCCCCACCCATTCACTCACCCATCACCCCACACCCATTATCCATCACCCCACCCATTCACTCACCCATTACCCATCACCCTACATCAAGGTTTCCTCAATTCTCGCAACCCATATTTTTTTTTCACAATTCTCGCTAATAGGCTGCTAAAAAAAAAAAAAAAAAGGGATCGGATCATCTCATAAGTGGGCTTAAAAGTTGCCCCTAGTCGAGCTGGTTCCAAAACTGTGCCATATGATGGGATTGGGGCACGGGGGGCGGCACCTATCGCGGACACACACACACACACACACAAACACACACACACACTTTCGCTTATATTATAGATTATAATTATAAGTGTATCTTTGTTTTGTATGAATGATTCAACGTAGACAACAACCGTAAGAAAATAGTTAGTTTTTTCTTTTTGTGTGGGATTCAAAATCTTCTTTGTTTAGTGTAAATGATTCGACGTAGATAACAACCGTAAGAAAATAATAAGTGTTTTTCTTTTTTTCGTGAGATGCACCTCATTATACGCGGTTTAGCGGGAAATAGATAAAGTTATTTTCATGTGTGTGTCTGTTTGGCTGCTCGTACCCGCAGCTGTCCCTTCCTGCTTCTATATTATGTTCCTTAAGCCTCCCAGTACCTATCTGCGCCTAACGTTTGCTTACACTACACACCTGATTTAAATTAATGATCTCTTAAGTCCTCTCACAATATTAATTACAGTGAAGGACAGGAGGTTTAGGGAGGAAATAAGAGAAGGAAGGAGGATGGGAAGCAGTCAAGGGAATTTAAAAGTTAAAGAAGACTATAAAAGTATCGTGCCTTTGCAGACTTTTGAAGGAAAAGTTGATTGTTTCCTCCCCTCTGTGTTAGCGGGAGAGGAAAGAATTAACTGAGTTAAATGGTCGAGTCTTAATTAATTTCTATCCGGCGGTGGTCACTTAGGAAGATGTAAGTAGTGAAGAGGTATTTCCTGCAATAATTGGTAAAGGGAGGAACTTTATTTTAGCCACTGAATCTAAATTTAAATGCGTACGTCTGATCCATTCATTGTTAAGGGTGAATTTT
>JACEEZ010008103.1:2500-10000 GCA_016584305.1 Chionoecetes opilio
TAAATGAATACTCTTAGAATATTGGAATGAGTGAGAGATATTCGAAGAGATGCAGTCAATGTGAAGAAAAAAAAAACCCTACAGGTGGTATAGGCCCCAACGTAAAAAAAAAAAAATTTAAAACTTTGGATAAAAACGTAACTTATCTGAGGATATATATTGGTGTTATTGGAATGTGTCCATTCATCAATATTTTGTACCCATGAATGAAGGGAATATCCAGTAAACCCATCAGAGCGATTGATATGATTAATGCGATGCACAGAATACACATTTCACTAACTAATCGCATAATACCGGCTGACGAGTATAGCAAAACAACGCTACGCTCTCACACTGCTAATGACCGCGATGAGAAAATACTGAAACACTACTCAGGATATTTCCTTCTTTGAGTATACTTCCTTTGTTGTGAGTTTTTACATGATTACGTTTCTTTTTTTCTGTAGAGGTATTTGATACACAAGGAAAGTTATCCATTCTAATGCTATATACACAAAACTACGTTTTTTCTCTTACGTACATGATATTACCCTCTGAGTAACTTTTCTTTGTTGTGAGATTTTGGCTTCCAGTGTCCAGATCAAGTTTGTTGTAATAAAGAAAATGAATTATTGTACATTTCCTTTCTTTGTAGACGAGTTTATAATAACCATTGTCCAGTTCCTAATGCGGGGAGGTAATCATCACCTTTATGACTTCATCACCATATTGTACCACCACCATCATCACCACACTGGCTTACATCACCACCATCACCACCACCACCACACTGGCTTACATCCTCACCATCACCACCACCACCACACTGGCTTACATCAGCACCATCACCACCACCACCACACTGGCTTACATCATCACCATCACCACCACCACCACCACACTGGCTTACATCATCACCATCACCACCACCACCACCACACTGGCTTACATCACCACCATCACCACCACCACCATCACACTGGCTTACATCACCACCATCACCACCACCACCACCACCACCACCACACTGGCTTACATCACCACCGTCACCACCACCACCACACTGGCTTACATCATCACCATCACCACCACCACCACCACACTGGCTTACATCATCACTATCACCACCATCACCACCACCACCACACTGGCTTACATCGTCACCATCACCACCACCACCACACTGGCTTACATCATCACCATCACCACCACCACCACACTGGCTTACATCATCACCATCACCACCACCACCACACTGGCTTACATCATCACCATCACCACCACCACCACACTGGCTTACATTACCACCAACATCACCATCACCACCACCACCACACTGGCTTACATCATCACCATCACCACCACCACCACACTGGCTTACATCACCACCATCATCACCATCACCACCACCACCACACTGGCTTACATCATCACCGTCATCACCAAAGAAGAAAAATATATATATTGACAATCTTTAAGGTTATGAGTTATTTTCGACCTGATTATTTTTGAGATTATCATTTGACTATTGTTTGTTTATTTATTTATTATTATTTATTATTATGTTACTATTATATTTACCATTTTACTATTATGTTTATTAATATATTTATATTTGCTATTATGTTACTATTATAGTTAGCCTTTTACTGTTATGAAGTGCCACCACCCCCTCCAGCAGGCCAGACAGTCAGATGTGGCCGAAAATGTACCACCTGTGTCGCTAATTAATTCAACAGGTTATTTTTTTTTATCAAATTACCATTTCCAACACACTGGAAAGACTGAAATGACGATACAAAAAATAGTACCATTTAGCAACATGAGCACCAGGGCGAATATTTCAGGGGTGACCAGCTCGTATCAGACTCTCGCTAGGCTCTTCGTAATGTATATATTTATTTTACAAACATTGATGCTCATGATGATGTAAGTTGAAGGCTTTGCATAAACGTATAGAAAAAAATTGCTTCTGTATATTCTCGTGTTAATATGAATAATACTTTTTTTTTTTTTTTTTGCTATGAGGAAATTTTGACATCATTCATAAGACGATTGTTTTTAATTTGCGACTTTTTGTGTGTATCATCGAACACAACACACACACACACAACACACACACACACACACACACCCACACACACACACACACACACACAAAACCCCCCACACACACACGTCCCCTAAATGTTTCATAAATAAAAAATTCATACTCGGGGGGGGCCCGCTGCCGGAATAATATAGTAGTATAAAATTACAACACTTTTATGAGCTAAACTTAGAATATAGTAATAGATGTAGAAGTACGTAGTAGTAATATAAAATCATTTTAGCCCTAACAACCAAAAACCTGTTAGTATATACACACACAAAACCACATACACCACACACACACACCCCCACACGTTGTTAACCTTACTACCCCACCCCCCCCCCCCCCCCCCCCCGTTGTTGTTTTTAACCCCTACCACTTTTTTTGTTTTTTTTAAAGGAAACACCCATCGCGTTTTTAAAACGAAAACTATCATGAGGCACCCAAGGCAAACAAAACTTGCCCTCACCCCCCCCAACTACTGAAACCTTGGGTTGTTTTACATTAATTTTCAATTAAATTCCTGTAGTGAAGCTAGAAACGGGTTTTTGGGGTGAAATAGGGGTAGTATGGTAGTAATATAGTATAGTTAGTATGGTAGTAGTATATGGTAATAGTAGTATATGTTGTGGTATTAGAAAGCCAGTGCGAAATAGTATTGGGGGTAGAGCAAAACTACTAATAAATTCTCCTGTCTCTATATTTATCTCGTCTCTTCTTTTTTTTTCGGCTTTTTTTTTATATATTTTACAGACTAAAAGCTATATTGACCCTTACAAAAAAAAATAAATCTTTTTTTTTTTCCTCTTGACCCTTCTTCACCCGCCTTTTCTGGGCCACCACACACAAGTCACTTTACCCTCATGCCCCCAAAACAATATCGGTTTTTTTTAAGGTCATGTTTACCTTCGTATAAACCTGACCTTATATTTCCCCCCAACGATTTCCAAATTATCTTGAGAGGAGAGAGAGAGGAAGAGAGAGAGAAAAGAGAGAAGAGAGGAGGAGAGAAGAGAGAGAGAGGAAGAGAGAGGGGAAAAAAAAAAAAAAACAGGGTATAAAAATGACTCAGACTTTTACGCCCAAGGGCAAGCGTCCCTCACGACGGCATGGCTAACCGACCAATGGCAGAACGCCCCAATACTCATGGCTAACCGCCCAATGGCAAGCGCCCCCTCAATGAGTCGGGGCAAACGACCAAGGGAGAGCGTCCCTCAATGACTCAGAGGTGACGGGGCGTGAAAACCCTCGACCCCCACAAAATCACTCCTCCTTATGGAAACACTGATAAACATGCTAAAAAAAAAGAATAAAAAAAATAAAAATAAAAATAATGATACTGATAAAAATGATGATAAAAACTACTACTACTAATAATAATAATAATAGTAATGTGAAAAGAAACGTATAAGCATGTCCCCTCCTCTTAATACTATGCTATATATAATAGTAAAGGCTTGAATATGACAATTTTCTATGATTTGCGAGGCGTAATCAAGTCGTATTTCTATAATAAAGTTTTGCGGGATATCATTGGCCGTCCTCATTGACAACGAGTTACGTTTTCCAAAACATTTGTTTTCCATCCTTAACCAATCTCGTCCTTACCACATTATTCCCACCATTATCATTTTTTTAAAATTTTACCCCACCATTATCATTATATTACCCCTTTTTTATTATTATACCCCCATTTCATTATTATTACCACTTATCTTATTTTTACCCCCATTATCATTATTTTACCAACCATTATCATTATATTAACCCAAAAAAACCAAACCATTATCAAATTTTTACCACCCATTTTTTTCCAATTATTAAAACCACCTTATCTTATTTTACCACCATTATCATTATTATTACCACCATTACTTTAATTTTTACCCCAAAAAATTTTTTTACCAATTATTATTTTTACCGCCTTTTTAATTATTTCATCATTTATCTTTTCTGGGCACTTACTGGCTTAGTCTTAACGCGGTAAATATACATATCTCTAATTTTTCAATATGTTAAAGTTAGTTCGCAATTACTGCAATAATTTTCCAGCGTGACATGAATATAAATTTTCAACGCTATGTTGTTTCAAAATTTTTAACCCCTCTCTCCCCCTCTCTCTCTCTCTCTCTCTCTCTCCCCCTTTCTTTCCTCCCCTTTCTCCTCTCTCCTCTCCTCCCCCCTCTCCCCCTCTCTCTCTCCTCTCCTCCTTCTCCCTCTCTCTTCCCCCCCCCCCCCCCCCCCCCCCCCCCCCCCCCCCCCCCCCCCCTCTCCCTCCTCTTTTCTCTCTCCCCCCCCCCTTCCCCCACTCTGTTTTATAAAAATTCTTACTTTCCTATTCCACTTCCTCCCCCTCCTAACCTATCACCATCGTTCCCCTCTTCGCCCTCCACCTTCCCTACTTCCTTCTACTTTCTTTTTAATTTCTCTGTGAACCTCCCCCTTCCCACCCCCCCTCCTCCCCTTCCCATTCCTTTGTGCAGGGACGCTGGGAAAAACACACTCCCCTCTTAAATTTCCCAAAAGTAAAAAAAACTCCCATTTTCCTCTTAAAAAAAAAATCAGGCTATGACAAAAATTTTTTTCCCGCCTCAAGGTTTACCATACTCGCCTCCTCGCCACCTTATTTTTACCCCCAAACCGAAGCACCTGGCCCCCCCTGTGAGACTATTAAAGGTCCTAAGGGGTGAGTCTTGGGCTATGAAAAAAGGTGCGTTTCAGGAAAACTTTTGGGCTATCTTAATGTTTTTTGGGCTGTACTTTCTTTGGGGGGTATTTTTGTCTTTTATAGTGTTACCCGTGTTTGGCCCTTCGGGACCCCTGTATTGTGTTTTTGGTATATTTAGACAACAGTATGATGCAAACTCCAACCTTTTGTTGCTTTTGATGGGACGGGCAAGGGTTTTTGGGGAAGCCACCCACCACACCGTAGCCTGTCTCACCCAGCCCCGCCCGCCCACCCGCCCCACGCCTTTCCTCACCCCCGCCCCACCCGCCTCACCCCCCCGCCCAGCGCTTTTCCCACCCCCCCCAGCCCCCCGCCCGTCTACCACCCCAGCCCCACGCCTGCCTCACCCCAGCCCCACCCTGCCCCCCACCCCACCCCACCCTGCCTAACAACTCCCCCCGCCTGCCTCCCACAGCCCCCCGCCCCGCCTCGCCCCGCCCCACGCCCCTCCACCCCAGCCCCCCGCCCGCCCCCCCACCCCAGCATGCCTCCCACAGCCCACGCCTGCCTCACCCCACTCCCCCTCCCACCCCCACCCCAGCCTGCCCCCAACCCCTCCCCCCCCGCCTGCCCACCACACCCCACCCCCGCCTCCCTCACTCCACGCCCGCCTCCCCACCCCCCGCCTGCCCACCCCCATCCCCACCCTGCCTCACCACAGCCCCACCCCTCCCCCCTCACCCCGCTCCAGGGCCGCCCCACCCCGACCTACGCTGTTTCCACCACCCACGCCTGCTTTAACCCCAGCCCCCCGCCTGTCCCCCGCAGCACACATAAAACCCCCCACAACCCACCCCCAACACACCACGCCACCACCATACACGCACGCCAAAGCAACCCAAAACACACACACACACACCACACAACACACACACACACACACACAACACCACACACACACACACAAACCCCCCACAAAACACACACTCACAAAAACGGGAAGTACATGCGTCTACGGGTTTAGTGAAGTCCCGGAAAGCGTTACCCCGGGAGTTCCCCTTCCCGTATTCAAAATCTCCCAAAATTTTTTTACCCCAAAAACCCCCCCTTTAAAATTATTTAATCGAAGGGACCAAGCCTTTTTACCACCTACGATTTATTTGGATTTTTTGAGCCACTCTCACCAAACTGAAATTTTCAGTTTTTTCTTTTCCCAAAACAGACAAACCCGACAACAAAACAGACAAAAACGGCTACCCTATAGTATATTTGGAAGCGCTTGTGGGCCCTTCGGACCCGATTGATGTTTGTAGTATAGTATATATTGGCAACAATGTGCGTGCAAACTCCAACTGTTGTTGCTGTCGTTGGGCCGGTCAAGTGCCTCGTGTAGACCCCTACCACCACCTTTGCCTTCTCCACCCCCCGCCCACGCCTTTCCCACCCCCCCCCCACGCTTTTCTCCCCCCCCCTTCCCCCGCCCACCCCCCCCCCTTTCTCACCCCAGCCCAGGGCCTCCCCCCCCGGCCTCCTCCCCCCCCCACGCCTTTCAAACCCCCGCCCCACGCCTGCTCACCCCCGCCCCCCCGCTTCCCAACCCCCCCCCCACGCCTGTCCCCCACCCCAGCCCCCCGTCTGCCTCCCCCACCCCAAAGCCCTTTCCTGAACACACACACACAACACACAAACCCCAAACAAAACCCCCACACACACACACACACACACACACCCACCACCACCCACCAAAAACCACCCCCCCCACCACCAGCAGCACGCCCAGAAACCCTGCCCCCCCCCCACACAACCCCTACATGCATGCATGCACACACAACGCAAAAAACCACACAAAAACAACTACTCATAGGGTACTCCCTAGTGTAGAGGGGTACCTGGTTCACAAAAAAAAGTCCGGGTACGACCCCGGGGGGGCGGAGACAAAGGGGTTTTTCCTTAAAAAGCCGGCCCCTGTACACCAGCAGTGAAAGGGTACCGGGTTTAGTGGGGGGGTTGTGACCCCCCTACCGGGGTGATGGTTTGGCCAACACAAGGCTGAATGATAGGGAAAGTTGAATTGAGCGGGGGGCCCTCCCATGCCTCAGCCCCGAAAAAAAACTATAAAAAAAAAGGGTGAAACACACGCACATAAACGGTAATCATATCTACAAATTGTAATACGGCAAAACGTTTCGACAGGTATTCCCGTAATATAATCTCTGAAAAGTTTTTTGGCCCCCAAAAATCCCCCTTTAAAAATTTTTCAATCGACATGGGGATCAGCCGCTTCCACCCCATTATTTAGCGATGCGATGCATGCATTAGATCTTTTGCGATTTTAGAGCCACTCTCATCAAAAATTGAATTTACAGTTTCGGCTACCCTATACAGACAACAGACAGACAGACAGACAGAAGACAGACACAGGCACCCCATATTATTAAATGTTTTTATAAATAAAATCAGGGAAATGTAGTTTTCATAATCTTTTTTTTCTCTTTCAGTGCCCTTTCAAAAAAAGGGGGGGGGAAAAAAGGAAGGGGGGAAAAAATGGGGGGGGGGAAAATAAAAGGGGGGGGGTGGAAAAAAAATTAACCAAAAAAAATGATAATAAAAGGGGAAAATCTCTCCCTTTTAAATCCTTTTCCTCCTCTCTCTCCTCCTCTCCTCTTCTCCTCTCTCTCTCTCTCCCTCTTCCCCTTTTTCCTCCCGCTCCTTCTCCTCTCCTCCCCCCCCCCCTCCTTTTCCCTCCTCCTCTCCCCCA
>JACEEZ010008103.1:15000-21920 GCA_016584305.1 Chionoecetes opilio
CACACACACCCACACACACACACACAAAAAACCACAACACACACCCCACACACAACCATACACACACACCACACACACACACACCACCACACACCCCACACACCCATTGATTTATCCTTTTAAAAAAAAGCTCTGGCCCCTCACTCAACCCTCGCAGAGAATCCTTTAATCTTATTCTTTCACAATTTAAAAGTTTGGGGCAGAACGACTATATTATATTTTCTATCATTACTATTACACAACATTGGTACATACCTTGACGTGTGTTATATCGTCTTAAGGTTTTGGGTGGTAACTAATGGGAATATGTAAGTTTCCCTCCCCAGCTGCTTGCTCTGTCAGGCCTTCCCTCCATGTATGGAGTATGCCTCCATGGTTTGGGGGGGGGTCCACTCATACAGTTCCTAAACAGGGGTTTGGGCAAAGCTTTTCGTCTATCAACTCCCCTCCTCTGACTGACTGTCTTCAATCTTTAAATCACCGCCGCAATGTTGCTTCTCTTGCTATCTTCTACCGTTATATTCATGCTCACTGCTCTTCTGAACTTGCTAACTGCATGCCTACCCCCCTTCCCGCGGCCTCGCTACACAAGACTTTCTACTCATTCTCATCCCTATTCTGTCCATCTTCCTAATGCAAGAGTTAATCAGAATCTTTACTCTTTCATCCCTTTCACTGGTAAACTCTGGAACTCTCTTCCTGTTTCTACCTTTCCACCTTCCTATGACTTAAATCTTTTCAAGAGAAGAGTAACAAGACACCTCCCGAACTAAATTGTCCCACCCCCTTTTTTTTATTCTCTTACTGTCTTCTTTATAGGGACTGACAACCAAGCGGGCTTTGTGCAACCTCTTTTTGCTGTGCCCTTGGCCAGTCCTTATTCGGGACTCCGGAAGGAGAGGGCAGAACTCCTGTAAGTCCTTTATTCTGGTGTACAGAGGGGTGGGAGCCACTGACAGAGAATCAGCTATTGGTGGGCTCAGAGCTGGGTGGTTACTTGAGTTACATGTGGCCTGAGGGGCGGTGTACAACGCTGCTGCGTCTCAGGCACAGGGGCGTTGCAACATAGCATGTATGTGTAGGGTTTATTAAGAGGCATGAATATTATGTAGGTGTGACTGTCTGGTTATAATCACATATCCACACCTCCCTCCCCCCTCACGCTAGTAGCTCTGTCTCGAGCGGACTCCTTTTCCATGAGCCTCTTAGAACGGCGCGGGGTCACTGGGGAGTGAATTAAGGGGGACGTGATTTTCTCGTCCGAGCAAGGGGACACAGGGACGCGGGGGAGGGTGTCGTCACTAGGGGTTGGAACGGGTCGGAGGAAACGGCGGTTTCGCCACCAGACGCGCCCACTGAGAAGACGCATCTCGTAGTCCTGTGTCGTGCCGCAGCCCATAACAACTCCGACCTTGTCCCAGTGGCGTGATGTCGGGTCCTGAATACGGACGGTCTGGCCGACACACAGCCTGGGAAGGGGGCGGGCGTGCTGGTCGTACTGGGCCTTGACCTGCTCAGCGCGGGCGACAGCTCAGCGATCACAGTCCTCTGTGCGGGCCTGCCACTCCTCCGAGAAGGAGTGTTCTTCTTGGATATGGATTCGATGAAGGAGTATTCTATCCTTCCCATCCTGAGAAGGACTCAGGATGGAAGGGACACAGGATCGGAGCGGGTGGCCATATAGTGTCATCGCTGGGGATCGTCCCGTGAAGTTAGGAGTGTTGCGAAGCTCCAGGAGACCCCTGTCGAAGTCTTCACTATCGATGTTGCCGTTGGGCGCCGTCTTGAGGATGAGGTGTTTTACTGACTTGACGGCCGCCTCGGCGTGGCCATTAGACTAGGGGTAATGCGGCGAAGATACCGCGTGGTGGACACCCCAGCGCTCCATGAAGTTCTGGAAGTCAGTGCTGGTGAATTTGGGGCCGCCATCGGTCCTGAGGCGGAGCGGGACACCAACTTCCCGGAAGTACCGGCAGAAGAGCCGTATGGTGTGCGTGGTGGTAGTATCGGCCCCGCAGGGGACGACCACAGGCCACCCGGAGAGTCTGTCCGCGATCACCAGGAACGACTTCCCGGCGACGGAAAAGAAGTCGGCGGAGACGGACTCAAAAGGCCTGGAGGGGTGGTCGCCGCACAGTAGTGGTTCCTGTTGCTGACTAGGCTGTAGGATCTGGCATTTCTTGCAGGCTTGCACGGTGCTGGTAATGTCGGCATCGATACCTGGCCAGAAGACAGTCTGCTGTGCCCGGCGCTTCGTGGCTGCAACACCTCGGTGACTGTCGTGCAGCCGAGCAAGGGTGCGGCGGCGGTGGGCTGCAGGAACCACAATACTCTGGCCATACAGGGCCAACTCCCCGTCTGCGTACAGGCAATTACGGAATTTCCAGTAGGGGAGTAGAGAGCTGTGCAGGGTGTACCGATTAGGAGGGAATCCTGACGTCACGCACTCCCATAGGCGGGTGTACGACGGGTCCGTCACTGCTGCGGCACGGAGTTCCTGGATCGTCCTATCGGCGTCTTGATGTAACGGATCGAGGTGTGAAGGGTCCTGATCCTGGTTGATGGCGTTGAGGGACACGACGCTCCTGAGGTGTGCTGCGGCTTCGGCGCACGCCATCTCTTCCTCTGGCGTGGGGCGGCTAACTGGGGCTCGTGACAGGGCATCAGGGATGCAGAGCTGCTTCCCAGCACGCCACACAGCCGTAAACAGGTAGGGCGAAACCTTCTCCTTGAGGCGTTGGAGGCGAGGGTTCTCAACCGCGTCCAAGGTGTAGTGGTTGAGAATCGGGATCAGGAGTCGGTGGCCCGTCATCAACGTGAAGCTCTGTAGGCCTATCAAGTAAGGCCTGCACTTCGACATGGCCCAGGCGGAGGCGAGCAGCTGGAGTTCAAAGGTGGCGTAGCGGGTCTTGGCGTCGGCGAGGAATCTTGAGCCACACTGAACGAGGCATGTGCGACTTAGGGTACGCCGTAGGTCCAATGAAAAGTGAAATATAGATTATTTCGAATTTGGCAGGGTATTTTCTTATGTAGAATTGAATTTTAAGGGTGGTTTGTTCGCTTCAACTTTTTGGTTTCAGCACTTTTTGCTATGCAAAAATGGACTTTTACATTTATATGCAAAACTAGCTGACTTTTTTGGCTAGCTCCTGCGGAGGGCTTTTAGTGGGACTTCGCCCCAAAAATTGTACACTTTTATTGTAATGATATGTATTTCACACAACCGAGTTTAATCTCACAGAATAATTTTCGGGTTATCACAAAATCTGACAAATTTACTGCAAAGCAGCAGGAACTGAGTACTGAAGTAATAGGAACTGAAGTACTCTGAAGTAATAGGAAGTAGGCTAGTGAAGTATAGGACTAAAGTAATAGGACAAGAAGTAACTCTGAAGTAATAGGAAGTAGGCTAGGGGAAGAAATGGGACCTGAAGTAATAGAAGTAGGCCAGTGAAGTAATGGACAGAAGTAACTCTGAGTAGTAGGAAAGTGGGCTACTGAAGAAATAGGACTGAAGAAATGGACAAAAGTAACTCTGAAGTAATAGGAAGAAGTAACTCTGAAGTAATAGGACAGAAGTAACTCTAAAGTAATAGGACAGAAGTAACTCTGAAGTAACAGGAAGTAGGCTAGTGAAGTAAAGGACTTAAGTAATAGGCCGGGGACCTTTGACCAGGGGAAGCACCAGGGTCCCAAAAATAGTTGGTTTGGGGTTTTACGATGGGAGGAAGGACAAGACCAGGGCGATGGTGGCCCGAGAGCTAGGGGAAAACTGCACCCAAGGTTGATTAGGAAGGAACATGTTGTCAGTGGACAGGAGCCATCTGGAAGGTACCTTTGGCACTTTGTACCAGAGGACCCGGGGGCCACCTGAGAAGCCTGTTTTTCAAGGTGGCTCAGGCTCTCTATGATCTCTGGTCATACGACTCCACCGACTCACTGATCGTACTGAAGGTGCCCCAACTAGGGCAACACAGGGTGGAAGGGTGGTACTCACGCCCATTTGGAGAAAATGCGGGGACGCAAGCTCTTCTGGAGTATATGCGTGTTGCACAAAAACCCGAGTTGCCCCTCGCCCACCTTATCACCACATCGACGGGCCTACCTCATCTGACACTGCTTCACGGGTCCAGTGTGGAGTCTGCTGTCCAGCGTGAATGAAGATGCAGTACAACGCAGATTTTCAGAGGAGTGCCGGGCGGTGAAGATCTCCGGAGATAACCGGATATACCCCTGGTCAACATGTCCACTGACCAGCAGGTCTCGTACCAGCTGGTCCAGGCTGTAAATCGGGCGTTCTCCCCGTCGGACCTGCAGGAGATCAAGTGTGGAAAGGTGTCCCCACTCCAGAGGGCTCACCAACAGCCAGTCGCTCGTGTACATGTGGCCAGAAAGCATGGACTGACTGGCAAGAAAGAACCCCCTGGAAATCCTAGTCCCAAATTGCCTGCAGGTGTACTTCAACATCTACTACGACATCAAGGTTCACCACAGACTAGAGGACGGGGCCCCCAAACACATCCTCACGCACTCAGAGTGTGAGGTCGCAGCCCAAGAAGGTCCAAACAGCTGTGACCTTCTACGTGCGGACAGGAGCATGGTTCGCACACTCGCATGTGTTCTCCTCTCGCTGATGGCGAGTCAGAGTGAGGGCGACCGCAGGTTTTGCCGTGACCCAGATTTTGAAGCTGAGGGCTGGTGAGGAGTATGGGCACCAGTGTAAGACCTCGCATCACCCCAAGCTGAACTTGTCAACCACCAGCTTGCAGACACTGATCAGCTGGCAGCCTGGCCAGGTGCACGGCCGGCATTCACCTGTTTTACTGTCCGGGGATCAGATCCAGGAGATCCTGGTCAAGCCGTACGAGGGTTTCCCGGGGTTCTCTATCCACACTCAGAGCACCGAAGAGTCGTGAAGCAGGTGACAGAGGCTGTGGCAAACAGTGGTGGGGCACAGGCCGAGACGGTTCATCCGGGGTCGGCCCACCACCGGGAGACCATGTCCTGCTTCAGGTCTAAGAAGGACATGATGGACACGTTCTAGGCCAACGTAGAGGCTGTGAAACTGTGATGTAGTGCCTGATGAACCAACTGATCAGAAAGAGCTTACCACGCTAGTCATTTGGAACTCATAATGGTTCATGATGCAATAAACAGGACCAACCGGACACTGCGTACTCATTTAAACATTATTCGATAAGGGTGCAATATAAAAGTGCGATTTTGCATAGTAAGAATTGCTCAAATGCATAAATGGAAACAGATAAAATCGTCTTAGAATTCCATTTTACATAGGAAATTGGCGTGCCAAAGTTGAGAAAAAGAATTTTTTGTTATACGGCGTACCCTAAATTGTGCGTCCCTGGCCATGGTCTTGCAGAAGGGCGTAACCAAGCCCGTAGAGGCAAGAGGCGTCACTTTGAAGAATAACTGGGAGTGCTGGGTCAAAGGGAGCGAGAATCGGCGGTCGAAGCAGCGCTGTCTTGATACGATTGAAGGCCTCGTCGTGATCAGGTGTCCACGTAAACTTTTACGTTTTAAACCACGTTCTTTTCGGGCTCATCAGGGGGCAGAGTGGCTGGGCGGCGGCGGTGATGGCTGGGGTGAACTCTGACAGCTGGTTCACCAGGCCCATGAATGAACGGAGGTCATTCAAGTTAGCGGGAGTCGCGAAGTCCCGGATGGCACTGACTCTGTCCTCGTCCGCGAGGACGAGTGCAGAGGACTTGCTCACCTGCAAGGGGGCACCTCGACTATTATCTTGAACTACCTTAATTTTCTTGATGTAACGAGCTTTTAACCCCTGCCCTGCCCCGCCCTGCCCCGCACTACCCCGCCCTGCCCCGCCTCTCACCCCTCGACTCTCCCCGCCCGAGTTTCCAAGACAAAGCTGTGGCGGTATTGGTTTATTAAGTTTCCTGTTCTGTAAAGGGTAAAGGAAAGAGATAATTAGTCCCTTTATTCAATTCTTTCCCTCTTTTCCTTCTCTTCTAGCCTCTCTCTCTCTCTCTCTCTCTCTCTCTCTCTCTCTCTCTCTTCTCTTCTCTCTCTCTCTCTCTCTCTCTCCTCTCTCTCTCTCTCTCTCTCTCTCTCTTCTCCTCTCTCTCTCTCCTCTCCCCCTCTCTCCTCTCTCTCTCTCCTCTCTCTCGTTTCTTCTTTTTTCCCTCCCTTCCTACTTTATGACATGATTTATGTAGTGATTTTTTTTCTCTCTCTTCTACTTGACTTTCCTCCTCTTCCTTCCTTCCTTCCTTCCTTCCTTGCTACATTCCTTCCTTTCTTCCTTCTATATCTCTTGGCATTTATTGATCTTCATCCTTCTTTTTCTTGTCATCCTCATCACACTCATTATTTTTGTCCTACTTTTGTCTGTTACCAATCAATTCTTTTATCATGTTTTTATTTATCTTGCTATGTTTTCCTTTTTTTTCGCATCTTGAACTTTCCTTTTCTTTAAAAAATTCCGATTTCCCTTCTTTTTAGTTGTTAATATATATTTTATTGCATCATAATTATTTGTTTTCATTTTTTCGTTCTTTTCCTTTCATGTTCTTTGACACTGTTCTCTTTGACTATCATTACTCTTCCTCTTCCTCCTCCTCCTCCTCCTCTCTTGCGCCGCAGCACCGGATTTAACAGAGGACAAATTTGTCTTATTGGCTGATTCGACCTTCTGCCGATGGTGTCTCGTGGGACGTTCTGGTTAAGGGAAGCCAAGGAAGGAAGGAAGTAAGGAAGTAAGGAAGGAAGGAAGGAAGGAAGGAAGAGGCAAGGAAGGAAGGAAGGAAGGAGGCAAAGGGAAAGGAAAGGAAGGAAGGAAGGAGGGGGGCAGGATGAAAGAAGCTAAGACGGAGAAGGATTTTGGTTTAATCGAGAAGAGAGGAGACAGAGAGGAGAGAGAGAGAGAGATGAAAAGAGAA
>JACEEZ010008103.1:23785-31285 GCA_016584305.1 Chionoecetes opilio
TTGATCCGTTACTTCTTGTTCTACCCTGTTAAAAGCCGTAAGAACTTTTCTACCTCTCATTTATTAAATCCTTTATCCATTAAAAACTTCTATCAGATCGCCCCTTACTCTGCGTATCTCGAGTGAGTGTACTTTAATAACTCAATCCTTCTCATAACTAAAAGTTACGCATCCCTTGTATCATTTTGGTCATCCTTCTCTGCACTGTTTCTAACAAGGCTATATCCATCCTGTAATATGGAGACCAAAACTGAACCGCATAGTCTAGTGAGGCCTGACTAGAGCAGATAAGGCTTTAGAATAACTTCCGCACTTCTACTTTTAACACTACTGTAATGATCCTAATACTCTATTAGCTCTATTTCTGGCCTCATACATTGTTTCCTAGGTCGGAGGTCTGGGCTTACCCTCACTCCAAGATCTTTTTCACCTTCTGATCTTATCAGCGATACATTGCTTATGGTGTATCTATTACCAGGGTTTTTTCTACAAACATTCATAACGCTGCACTTATCAATATTAAATTCCATCTGCCATCTGACTGCCCACTCGTTAAGTTTATCTAAGTCTCCCTGCAATATGTTTACATCAGACTGTGATCCAATAATCCTCCTACCTTGTATCATCAGCAAACTTGCGATATCACTGCTAATCCCACTATCCAGTCGTTGATGTAAATAAAAAATAGTAATGCACCCAAAACCGACCCTTGTGGAGCTCCACTTGTCACCAGTCCCCATTCAGATTTAGAACCATTAATTGTAACCCTTTGTTGCCTATTACTTAGCCAAGCTCTGATCCAATGAAGAACCTTTCCATCTGTTCCATGACCCTTAACCTTATTTAAGAGTCGCTCGTGTGGTACTTTGTCAAATGCCTTACTAAAGTCCAGATATATTATATCATAATCCTTATCATTATCTGCCGTCTCATAAACTTTCCTATAAAAACTCAATAAATTGGTGAGACATGACCTACCCTTGGTGAATCCATGTTGTGAATCATTGATCAAACTATGTTTATCTAGGTGCTCTGTAATGTTTTTTGCAATAATAGATTCCAATAATTTACCCACCATTGAGGTTATACTTACGGGTCGATAATTTGACTTTAGTCCTCTGTCTCCCTTCTTAAATATGGGAACAACATTTCCTTTCCTCCACAATAATGGGACAACGCCTATCTCAACCGATTTCCTAAAAATGTGCACTAACGACTCACTAACAACCTCCTTGCATTCCTTTAATACCCTGGGATACACTTCATCTGGTCCTGGCGATTTAAAATTTTTAATTTAACTATACCCTTTTCCACCATTTCCCTAGTTAGCACAATATCTTTGAGTTTCTCCTCATCGCTTCCTTTGAACATCTGCTCACTATCAGGTATCGTCTGTGTATCCTCCTCTAAGTGTAAAGACACTTAAGAAATAATCATTTAGACTTTTACACATATCCTCATCCGTATTTAAGACCTCACCCTTATTAGCGTCTTGGTTATATATTATATGTATGTGTTAATCTAAAATCTATACTAAGACAGGATGTCCGAGTGTCTGTGTGTCTGTACTGGCGCCTAGCGGATGCTGAGTGCTGACACCTTTTGATGAGGTTATGTTGACGAAGTATCACGCCATGGCCCATAAGAATGACGTGGACAGTCAACCCGGTGTCTTGATGCAACACGTAGACACACCTCGCCCCTGGCTCCAGACTGCACGCACAAGTTGTGTGTGTGTCATCTCAGCGCTCTGTCCAAGGATGATGACGCTTACGAGAGTGCAACAGGCCTGAGAGACATGTCCACCGGAACCTGCCAGCTCCGGCAGCGTTCCTTATATGCAGCAACTGGCCGGAGAGGGGGCAGACAGAACACAGAGAACGAGAGGAGACGCGTTAGCCTTGCGCTCCTACTCACTCACACCTTCCTGGGTGTCTGTGTGTACCCCACACCTGGGGGTGTGGAGTACCGTGTCACGTCATTAACTGTTCCCGGCTCTGTCTATTAGACACTAGTTGCATTGGCCGTTACTTAACGAACTGCGTGACATTATTAAGTATAAACCTTCACAAGTGTACATATATAGATAATATATATCTTTTGTAGTATATTGGCTTACTCGAATCCTTTGGCACTAAGAATACTTATACCATACGTAAGAACCGCTCGACCACGTTTAGCCTATACATACCACTTTATTTGACGTGTACCTCTGGGCAACGAAGCAAGTTACCAGCCCGTCAAGAGGGCGTCATCCAGCAATCACCCATTTACAGGTTAGTCAACCATTATCAACATGGAGTGAACCCGTTATCCGTAAAATAACTATACTAAGAAGGGTAACACCCTGTCCTGACCTTAACGGCCCAACTAATTCCCTTGTCTTGGTTTTATATATCTGATAGAACCCCTTTGGATCATTTTTCGCCTGTCCTGCTACTTTAATCTCACAATTGTTCATAGCAACACGAGTTAATTTCTTCACCGTCCTTGCCATCACGTTATACTGTTCTTTGATTATCAATCCTGCCTTGAACCTAAATAAATGGTTTTTTTTACTCCAATGTTGTGTTTTAAATTAGTGGTCATCCATTTTGGATCACTCTTTCTGGACCTTATTTCCCTATAAGGAATATTTCTTTTCTGTCCGTCATTTATATTCCGTACAAATAAGATATAATCCTCCTCAGCCCCGACCTCACTTCCATGTCTAACCGCTCTAATTACCTCCAGGTGCATTCCTAATCCTTCATAATTGGCCTTTCCAGCTGTCATCGCCCTATCCTTACCTTGGGAAAATTTCTTCCCTTTCATCCCACACCTCTTATTAACAACCTCCAGGTGTCTTCTTAATCCTGCATAATTGGCCTTTCTGAAATTAGGTACGCTATGTTTATTGCCACTTAATTTTCCAACTTCCCATTTTAAGCTAAATCTGATTTCATAATGGTCGCTATTATCTAACTTTCCCCCGACTTCCAAATCTGTAACTAAATCGTCTCTATTTGTCAGCATTAGATCTAGAATATTATCTCCTCTAGTAGGCTCCTTGATTGCTTGACTTAGGAAGTTATCCTGGATTATAGCGACTGGTAATAGCGACTGGTGAGTTAAATTGTGGGCCTGAGGTGTAATGCGCTGTTGCCATGTTGTGGCGTAGTTGCTATGTAACAATATGTTTGTATTAAGAGGCGGTGCCAATATGTATGTGTGACTGTCTTATATGTAATCACACATCCACAATACAATAATAATAATAATAATAATGATACTGTTAATAATAATAATATTAATAATAATAATAATGAAAATAATAATAATGATAATAATATAACAAATTATAATAATAACAATAATAATGATAATAACAACAATCAAGAGTTTACATAACATGAATGTAACATTATAAATATTTCAATGCACAAAAAGTGCTCAGGCTACGATAATGTCACTATGATATAATTTCCACTACAACTTTATTACTTATTGCTTTAAATTTCAAACATGGAATATGGTTTTATATATGCAAAGAATACAACAAAAAATCTAGGCTAAATGTTTTTTAGTGGAATTGCCGTTGGTAAATTTTTTCTAATGCAGCGGCAAAACACGTGAAAAAATTACCAAAGTGAAGCATCGCTAGCCGCTGTTGATAGTGTTCGTTTCATCATTACATAGTCATAATATGAAAGAAAAAAAATATGGTAAAGACAAACCTACATTCATATATTTACTTCCACGTAATATCTGCATCTCTCTCTCTCTCTCTCTCTCTCTCTCTCTCTCTCTCCTCCTCTCTCTCCTCTCTCTCTCTCTCTCTCATCTCTCTCTCTCCTTCTCTCTCTCTCTCTCTCTCTCTCTCTCTCGTCTCTCTCTCTCTCTCTCTCCTCTTCTCTCTCTCTCTCTCTCCTCTCTCCCTCTCTCTCTCTCTCCTCTCCTCTCTCTCTCTCCTCTCTCTCTCTCTCGCTCCTCTCTCTCCCTCTCCTCTCCTCTCTCTCTCTCTCTCTCTCTCGTCTCTCTCTCCTCTCTCTCTCTCTCTCTCTCTCTTCCCTCTCTCTCTCTCTCTCTCTCTCTCTCTCTCCGTCTTCTCTTCCTTCTCTCTTCTTTCTCTCTCTCGCCTCTTTCTCTCCTCCCTCTCTCGTCTAGATTCTTCTCTCATCTCTCCACTCAAATCCACTCTATCTTTTTTTGCTCTCCTCTCATTCCACAACCTCTTTCACCTTCGCTTATTATCCCATTCAATCTCTAGGTCCACTTGCAACATCTTCTTCCTCTAATTCTTCGACTGCATCTCTCTCTTTTCCTCGCTCTCCCAACACCTTTCACAACAACCAGTCAACACACCCCCCCCACCACTCCCCCCCCACCCCCACCTCACCACCACCACCACCACCACCAGCCCCCGAGACCTTCACCCCAATGTTATAATCTTTCTAAAAAAGTCACAGGGAAACCTACGAAAAGGCAAAACCGACAAAGGAAACATCAGTGGGTCTTGACGCAACAACCAGCCACAAACCCATTAAAGGGGGACGATAACACAAAGAAAAGGAGAGGAGGAGGAGGAAGGAGGAGGAGAGGAGGAGGGGAGGGAGGCTAGAGAGGTGATGTTGGAGTGACTGTGTAAAAAGGGAAAAAAAAATACATCACAAGGGAAAATTTTTTGGACTTTGGAGCGAGAGAGAGGAAGGGGGAGAGAGAGAAGGGGAGGAGAGAGAGGGAGAGAAGGGGAGAGAGAGAGGAAGAAGAAGAGAGAGAGAGGAGAGAGAGAGGAGAGAGGGGGAAGGAGAGAGAGAGAGAGAGAGAGAGAGAGGAAGAGAAGAGAGAGGAAGGGGGGAGAGGGAGAGGGAGAGAGAGGGGGGAAAGAGACCCACAAAAAAGGATCTCAGACTAAGACTAAGGGGGGGAAAAAGGAAAGGGCGGGAAAAAGGGAAAAACAAAATATACAAAAAAAAACTGGAGGGAGCACTAAGAAAACAAGATATAAAATAAAAACAAAAGGGGGCAAAGCAAAAGGAAAAAAAACCATTGGCGAGGAATTAACGAGTGGGAGGAAGAGAAAGGAAGGAAAAGGAAGAAAGGAAGAGAAGAAAAAAAGAAAAAGGATGAATGAAAAAGCTGCATTAAAAAGGGAAAAGAGGTTGCAATGTGACGTTAATGAGGAAATGGGAGGAGGAGGGGGGGGGGAGGAGGGAGGAGGAGGGAGGAGGGAAGGGGGGGGGGGGGGGGGGGGGGGGGAAAGGGGGGAGAGGGGGGGAGGGGGAAAAGGAGGAGGGGGGAGGGCGTTTTGATATCTTAGAAACAGTGGCTTTGGGTCGAAAACAACAGGAAAAAAGGAGAAAAACGCAAAAAGAAAGGAGGGGGGAAATGAAAGGAAAAGGAAAGGGGGGAGGGTGTTTATTTAGAATCACTGGGAAATTTGGAGCGGGAGCATACGAATAGAAATGAGGGAAATGGGAAAAAGAAAAGTAAAAGGAAAGGGGGGGAAAAGCAAGAGGAGGAGGAGGAAGAAGTGGGAAAAGGAGGAGGGGGGGAATGGAAAAGGAGGAAGAGAATATAGAAAGAGGAGGAGGGGGAATGGGGTAAAAAAGGAGAAGAGAGGAGGAGGATTACCTTATAGCCAAAAGCCCCCCCTCCACACGCCCTTATCCTGCTTTCATACCTTGGCGCGTACCTGAGAACGTTTCCACCTGAATACGTTAGGAACGTTTTTGCCACCTGGGGGAATTTAGGGAAATTTTGCCACTTGGGGAAAAGTTAGGAAAAAGTTTGCCCCTGGGAACGTTTGGAACGTTTGCCACCTGGGAACGTTAGGGAACGTTTTTCCTCTGAAAAACGTTTGGAACGTTTTTTTACCTGGGGAACGTTAGGAACTTTTGGCACCTGGGGGAAGTTTGGAACGTTTGCCCCCCTAGGGAACGTTTTGGGAAAGTTTGCCACCTGGGGAACGTTAGGAAAAGTTTGCCAACCCCCGGGGAACGTTTAGGAAATTTGCCACCTGGGGAACGTTAGGAAGTTTTCCACCTGGGGGAAAGTTAGGAAGTTTGCCCCCTGGGGAAAGTTTGGAACCCTTTTACACCTGGGAAATTTGCTGCTAATAACACGAGTGTTGGACTAAAAAAGGGGTGCCCCTGACAACTTATGAAGGGGGTGGGGGGAAAAGGAGAGAAAGAAGGGGAGGGTAGGAAAGGGAGGAAGGGGGAAGAATGGGGGCGCATCCTTCTCACCGCCTGCGTCCCCCTTAGCTAAAAAAGGCCCCGCCAACACATTTTGTTTTTCTCCTCTTTCATCTTTTGCTTTTTCCTTCCTTTTCCCTAAAAACAAAGTGTTTATCTTTTTTTCTCTCTTTTTATTCCTTCTTTTTTTTNGTCATCCAGCAATCACCCATTTACAGGTTAGTCAACCATTATCAACATGGAGTGAACCCGTTATCCGTAAAATAACTATACTAAGAAGGGTAACACCCTGTCCTGACCTTAACGGCCCAACTAATTCCCTTGTCTTGGTTTTATATATCTGATAGAACCCCTTTGGATCATTTTTCGCCTGTCCTGCTACTTTAATCTCACAATTGTTCATAGCAACACGAGTTAATTTCTTCACCGTCCTTGCCATCACGTTATACTGTTCTTTGATTATCAATCCTGCCTTGAACCTAAATAAATGTTTCTTTTTACTCCAATGTTGTGTTTTAAATTAGTGGTCATCCATTTTGGATCACTCTTTCTGGACCTTATTTCCCTATAAGGAATATTTCTTTTCTGTCCGTCATTTATATTCCGTTCAAATAAGATATAATCCTCCTCAGCCCCGACCTCACTTCCATGTCTAACCGCTCTAATTACCTCCAGGTGCATTCCTAATCCTTCATAATTGGCCTTTCCAGCTGTCATCGCCCTATCCTTACCTTGGGAAAATTTCTTCCCTTGCATCCCACACCTCTTATTAACAACCTCCAGGTGTCTTCTTAATCCTGCATAATTGGCCTTTCTGAAATTAGGTACGCTATGTTTATTGCCACTTAATTTTCCAACTTCCCATTTTAAGCTAAATCTGATTTCATAATGGTCGCTATTATCTAACTTTCCCCCGACTTCCAAATCTGTAACTAAATCGTCTCTATTTGTCAGCATTAGATCTAGAATATTATCTCCTCTAGTAGGCTCCTTGATTGCTTGACTTACGAAGTTATCCTGGATTATAGCGACTGGTAATAGCGACTGGTGAGTTACATTGTGGGCCTGAGGTGTAATGCGCTGTTGCCATGTTGTGGCGTAGTTGCTATGTAACAATATGTTTGTATTAAGAGGCGTGCCAATATGTATGTGTGACTGTCTTATATGTAATCACACATCCACAATAACAATAATAATAATAATAATAATGATACTGTTAATAATAATAATATTAATAATAATAATAATGAAAATAATAATAATGATAATAATATAACAAATTATAATAATAACAATAATAATGATAATAACAACAATCAAGAGT
>JACEEZ010008103.1:36285-53785 GCA_016584305.1 Chionoecetes opilio
AATTCTTATGTTGATTTATATTCGTAACAGCATATACTCAATTGTTATAAACTTCATTGACAGCTTCCTTAGTTTTTTTTTACCTAACCTAACCTAACTAGGTATACCATGTACCGTCTCCTCAATGCCACATACAAGGTTAGGTTAGTTAAAAGAAAGTAATGCATGCATTAAAAACGAGTAAAAATATTGAAAAAATATTTATATATTTATCTCAGTTTATTTAGTTTTTTTTCTATTTTTCCAGCAGTAATGACATAAAAAATTCAGTACATGGTATTAGGGACCTCCAACACACCTAGGATTGATGTAAGTGATGTAGTGGTCATTAAGTAAAATATAACCACATGACCTGTCAAAGGAAGGAGGTATGTATTATGTAGTTTCCACATTTCATTGCAGGCCTCAACACTACAAGGTGTTTAACAACTCATTCTATAAAGAAGGTCTCATTTTCTATCAAGGGTGGCCAACTGAGTACCTCATTAAATAGAAAAAAAACCTCATGAGTAGAAATGCTACAAATAGCTGGGGCTGACTGGTACTTGTGTACGATTAAATTTGCTTATTTATTTTGAATAACACAACAGCCGGGACTGCCGGGCCTAAGCTTACCGTCAAATTTTCTTATTTATTATAAATAACACAATAGCCGGGACTGCCGGGCCTAAGCTTACCGTCAAATTTTCTTATTTATTCAAAACTACAGAAAGGGTGACCTCCGGGCACCTTTCTCCTAGTTCCTGCGGAGGGCTGTGGGCCTACGGCCCAATGGGGGGCCTAAGTCACATATGAAGACGATTTTGAGCCGAAATTAGTAAAGGAAGTGAGAAAAACTCTTCCATCCCCCCAAGTCGATCACGGCCAACAAATTTGGACTACAAAGTCAAGTCTCTATCTCGCACGGTTTAACCGCTACAGCGGTTTTTAGGTTGTTTTTTCTTGCCACGCCCACCGGGGTCGGAGACGCCCCTCAAAACATCTTCCATCCCCCCAAGTCGATCACGGCCAACAATTTTGGACTATAGTGTCAAGTCTGTATCTCGCACGGTTTAGCAGCCACAGCCGTTTTTAGGTTGTTTTTGTTGGCCACGCCCACCAGGGTCGGCCACGCCCATCGAAACATAGCCTATGTTCTCCGCTTGGTCATGAGGATTCCAAATATGTGCGGCATGTGGGGTTTTGGCCATCTGTAGCCGAGTCTATAACGAACATACAGACACACAGACAGCCAAATTTTGAGATTTATATATATAGATAACACAAAAGCCGGGGCTGGCGGGCATAAGCTTACCGTCCAAACTGCGTATTCAATTTAAATAACACAGCAGCCGGGGCTGCCGGGCCTAAGCTTACCATCCAAATTGCTTATTCAATTTAAATAACACAACAGCCGGGACTGCCGGGCCGGGCTTAATTAACCATTTAGGTTAAAACAACATAAAACCAAAAAAATCTATCCTTAACCTAGCTTAAATACCTAAATCTAACCAAACCAAACCGAAACTTAACCTAACCTAGCTATTATTATATAAAAATGTCCTATATTTTTGGTTTCCGCAAGTGAATAACAACTGCACAATATACTGAGCAGAAAATAATAGAGAAAAAGTAGCCGGTAAGGTATGTGCAGCCAGCATACTCCTGGGGAATTTTTACCACCAAGATTATTTATTTTCTATTGCGGAGGAATTGATCATGCCCATTATTGAAATTCATCTTATGCATTACAAAGATCACAAGAGAGCAAAAAGTGTTGTGGAGGGAGCGATCGGGCAGTGGAAGCGGCAGTTTCATATCCTCCACAGTGAAATAAGAATTAGGTCCCCTGCTTATGCGTGCCGGATAATCGAGGTCTGTGCTATGCTGCATAACCTATGCAAAGACAGAAACCTGGGTGTACCTGAGGAAGGGGGACATGAAGTTGGCGAGGACGATGAGCCTCCACACCCTCAACAAGCAGGGCCAGCACCACATGCTGCTGGACCGATGCTGGGAGGTGTGCGCTACAGGGATACCTACGTGAACCTTCACTACGGACATGTAAGTGCTACAACCAGTCACAATTCAGCTTGTATAGCACTGTATCAATTTATGATGACTAATTACAAGTATGAATGATATGGTACATTTGATAAATAGCTGATGCTATTAGCAGTAATATATTAATTGTTTTTGTTTTTAGTGATGCTCCCCCCTGTCAAGCTGCACAACATCCATCGCTGTAACAGTAATCGCCACCACGAGTGCAGAGGAATTATACCAAGTCTCCACTCCAGTAAGTATTAACAACCACCTCCCAGTAACACATAACCCAAACTTGTGCCCAGCCCTGCTAAGAGAGAAAGAGAGAAAAAAAGTTAATATCGCATTACTTAAAATGCTGAAACTATATTGCTACAAATTAGTGATGAGTTTTTATATACTGTCAAATTCCTTATCATGTAAAGCTGGGTGGAAGTATATGATCAAAATCACTTCATAACGTTTAATTTTCTCAGTTTTGTTTTGCTTTTTCTGCCTTTATTTTAAGGAGAGAAAGCTCTCCCTGAGCTATCACTGTAATAGCCTTTGCTATTGCTACTTCTGCGTTGGCCGTCTCTGTCCTCCTCTTTGCTCCTCCTTGAGTATTTGTAGCTAGAGTTTCCTCCTCTTCCTCAGGTGCTTGGCCTGACCTTTGTCAACCAGAAGGAAGGTGCAGGAGGGAGGTTCAGCAGCTTGGCATGGTGGTTCAATATGTGCTGACTCCAGCAGTGGGGGAGCAGGTGCTGTACTCCAGCTGCTGTAGTTATTGAAGTGCATCCTCCACCAAACTGTTGATGAAGAATGGTATCATGTTGAGAATAAAAGCAATTTAGAGTAGGCTTACTAAAAATAAAGTTTTGAAAATTTGAATAAGACGTTACTTATTAAGCCATGGAACAATATCCATATAACTCAATTTATCTTCTCACTGCCGAAGTTTTGATAATTTTCTTATTTGTCCTTGATATCATCTGTAAATATACCAAACCCCACCTCTAACCTAACCAAATATAATTTGATTTAACCTAACTTAACAGTTTCTAGTTGAAACTACTATATTTTAGGTAGTATATGTATCGCCATTATTATTGAATTGCGCCATGGGAAATTGGGTTCAAAAGACTGAGAATGAAGAAATCTACACTATGAGACAGGTTATAATTGTCAAGCTCGAGGATGACCTTAACCAAAATATTACCCATTCGGTAAATATTCCGCAGGATTGGCGGCGCCAACCACCCAGCTAATCGCGCACCATCAAATTAGTTTTTTTAACCAAAATAACTCAACATAACCTAATCCAAATCTACCCTAAGCCTAACGTAACCTAAACCAAACCTTAACATAACCTAAACTAAACGTAACCTAACTCAGCAATTTGGTAATAATGGACGAGGACTTCGCAGTCGTTTTCAGAGACACCGACTATTTTTTCATGGTCTACAATAGGTGCTTTTTCTAATAGAGATAATTTTATCTTGCGCAAACTCATAATTTTTTTTTTTAAATCATCACCGAATTTTATGGTACCGTTTCCATTAAAGATACTCTATCTCCATCATAAAACGCACTAAATATGGCTGGGAAAAACTAGTCAGGGTCTTATAGGTTGTAATGAAACCTAACCTAACCTTATAGGTTTGAAAGAAACCAAAGCTAACCTTAACCACAAAGTATATCTAACCTAACCTTATAGATTTCATTGAAACCTATAAGGTTAGGTTAGGTTTCATTAAAACCTATAAGACCCTGACAAATTTTTCCCCGCAAAGTTTTAGTGCGTTTTATGATAATGTTTTTAATGGGAACGGTACCATAAAATTCGGTAATTATTTTTTTTATTTTTTTTTACTATTGGTTTATGCAAAATAAAACTTTCTCCATTAGAAAAAAAACCTATTGTAGGCCATGAAAAAATAGTTGGTGTCTCTGAAAACGACTGCAAGTCCCCGTCTATTATAACCATCAATTTTTATATAAAAATTGGTGTTATATTTTTGGTTTCCGGAAGTAAATAACTACTGCACATTATACTGAGTCGAAAATAATAGAGACAAAGTAAGCTGTAAGGCCTGTGGAGCCCACCAACTCCTGCGGAATATCAACCGCATATTCTTACCTGTAGCAGTAAGAGCACGGTTGTAGGTCAATATATTGCCAACAGACTTCACAGGCTGCCAGGCTGTCACCATCTGGTAGTCCTTGACGTATCTGCCGCTATGGAAGGCGGCGGTCAGGTGGTCGGCGATGTCCTGTCAGGCATCTGCCTTGCTCTTCGCCGATCAACTTGGCATGGGAAATTCCCCTCGCAGGACATTTTTCCTTGCTTGAAAGAGCTGGCCAAGGATAAAAGTCTCGCCCTGAAAACAATTATCTTTCGTAGGTCGAAGGCCATATCAATATTTGTGTCTTTTGAATGGATCGTTTTATATGTGGTACACTTATCCTTATATATGAATTCATTCATTGTAGTCTTCAGAAATTATCATAGAAATATTAATCTTATGTTTTCTCGATATTTTTTAATACCTTTTTGATGACTCTTAGTAGTGATATTTCATGTTATCCAAATCGGACTCTTGCTAAATGTAGCGCTCAGCGCTTCGTCCTAAGCCGACGTCTTAGGACGAGCCCTAAATTCCTCGTCCTAACTAGGACGCGTCTTCGACTTTCCTCGAACCTTAGGACGCAGGGTTAGGACGAATCCTAGGACGAATCATAAATCTCTATAAGTATGGGCCCTGGAGTTTACTCAGGCAGAAGTAACTGATTTGCGAGGCGAACTGAGGACAGTTCGGAAGACAGATGGTGAGAAACAAACTACAATCCAAAACCTTAAGGTACGTGTTGAAGAACTAGTGCAACGCACTAACTATCAAGAAGACTACAGTCGGCGAAAAAACTTACGTATCAGTGGCAGGAAAGAACTAGAAAACGGAGAAACATGGGAGCAAACTGCCAAACAAGTGGCGACGCTACTCCAAGACAAGCTTCAACTACCACCAATCAACCTTGAACGAGCGCACAGGGTTGGACTAGTTGGAAGATCGAATCCTCGTACAGTGATTGCGAGGTTCGATAAGTTTGGAGAACGTGAAACAGTAATGAGAAATGCCAGAAAGCTAAAAGGTACAGGCATTTATATCAACGAAGATCTTTGCCCCGATTCACAAGAGATAGCAAGGAACCAACTACCTATTCTGAAGCAAGCAAGATTAGATGGAAAAATTGCTTTCTTCAAACATACCAAGCTTGTGATTAAAGACAGACCGAGTCAGTACTACACTACCGCAGGTGGCGCACCCTCAGGCGATGGTGCTGGTGCCTCGAAGAGCGCTCCACCTGCTGGGACGTCAGACGGTGGTGAACCCGCACGCGGTGCTGGCCACGTGTCGCCTGGGACTGCGGAGGCTGCGAGTGGAGCTTCTGCTGGTGCTGGAGATACGGCGCGTGCTGCTGCTGGTGCTGGTTCCCGCGACACGACCCAGAGCAGTGGTGGTGGTGCAGCTGGTGGCGATATGGTGCACACCGATACAGGTGCGCTGGGTGGCACTCTACATGGTCAAGTAAGACCCAAAATGGAACTCAGAGATCGCAACAAGAAGAAGTAAGCACCAAATATATTTCATATTGAACATAATTCAGCAAAACGAACTATGCCACTAACATCATATTCTTCTGAACTACCTTTTGCGTATATAAACAATGATGATCTAATTGTTACTCTACTTACTTCTGACAGTCTATGTCAGCTGAACAAGTCATTTGATCCATTTGCTGTACTAGATGACAAATATAAACGTGATTTAGATGTTACTCAGTCTTGCTTACGATCAAGATACTTAAATGTCCCCAAATCAGATTATATATTTTTTGATTATTTTTTTTCTATTAATGCAGATAGTAATACAACTACAACACTTTTCAGTATGAACATACGTTCCAATACCAACCAATATCCAATCCTTTGTCGACTTAATTTTAGTTAATGCATGTGTAAACATTAATGTTATAGGTTTTACAGAAACTAGATTAGACCATGACCTTATTCCATTATATCAGTTGCCTGGTTATAATATGTTCACCAAATGTAGAAACAGGAATGGCGGTGGCGTAGCTATGTATATTTCTAGTGACTATAATTCTAGCTTGTCTAATGATTTTTCCTTCGTTGACCCTTACATAGAGTTTTTAGGTGTTATATGTATCCACGCAGACAAGAAGTATCTATATATATGTATATATAGGCCTCGTAGTGGCAATGTTAATAATTTCTTAAATAGACTAAATGATATATTTTCTACAGCAAATGAGAAAAGGTATGCTGGTATCTATGTTTTTGGAGACTTTAATCTTGATTTGTTAAAACATTATGATAGGTGTGTCTCTGAGTTTGTCAATTTAATGTACTCGGTCTCATTTTTTCCTTTAACCACCAGACCGACCAGAGTAACAGGTGCCTCTGCCACTTTGATTGACCCTATTTGGGTGTCGCAACCAGAAACAAACATTAACAATTATATAATACAGACAGATATCACAGACCACTTGCCAGTCGTTTCTCAGTTCATAGATCACAGTACAGGTAAATGCAAACAAGTATATATCAACAAAAGAGTCTTAACACAGGCTGCGTTACAGAACATTAGTAATGATCTTGCAGAGGTAAGCTGGAACGATGTTTTAGAGGCAAATTGCCCAAATGAGTCTTATGATTGTTTTCGTCAATAAATTTGATAATATATTTCAGAAACAGTTCCCTGTAAGAAGAATTATAATTAATGCAAAGAAAGAACGAAGTCCATATGTTACATCAGCTTTGCGAAACAGCATAAAAGAAATTAAAAGGTCAGAGTGACTAGCAAGTAAATGGCCTTTAACATATAGAGAACAATACAGACACTACAGAAATAGATTAACATCAATATTAAGAGCAGTAAAAAATAAATATCACAGAGATATGTTAAAAGAAAATCAAGGTAACCCTAAATCTCATTGGAAATCAATAAATTCAATACTTGGTAGAAATTCTCAGTTAAATGATCACACAATTGAGTTAAAATCAGTAAGACGCCTTAATCGGCGAAGGACGAGCGAGTGTCAGTTGTCTGACACCCCTCACGCGCCACGCGCCACGCGCCATGCTGACCCCTCACGTGAGACAAAACATGTCAAGCACAAATAGGGATTGAATGGGGCTATCAGATTTTGAAGACCGCTTGTCAATCGGAAGCGGGATTCCAAAGATATAAGCTCCTGAAAAGCGTGATGGTCGGTCGGTTGGGTCGGGTCGGCCGCTTATATGTGAGAAAAATCCCGTATCCAGTGAGAACTCGCTGTGAGTCCCTCACTGTATCCAGTGAGGACGAGCGAGCGCTTCGCGCTCGCTCGTAACCATTCTGCCCTGACACTTCAAATAAATTTAATGATCATTTCTTAAAAATTCAAAACAGCCATGAAGATATACCAAATGAAGATTACCATCGCTATTTGAATGATCCTCCCTTATTATCAATGTATCTTATCTACCTCCAGCAAACCATTAGGAAATAGATGACTATTTGCGCACCCTTAAAACTGATACACCTGGATATGACGATATATCTCCCAAAATTATAAGACAAACATCCACACTATTATTTACACCTTTGACTCACATCATCAACCTTACTTTAAAAACTGGAATCTTCCCGAATAAACTAAAAACTGGTCAGGGTTGTCCCCTGCTACTGGTAACGTGTAACCCAGTACAACCAGCCACATGGTCGGATCGTCGGCGACTAAACCGGCTACCCCACTGGTTCTTCCAGTGAGGAGGGTGTGCTGGACACCCAGATGGACTAAAAATAAGACCATCTTTAAGGGCAGATGAACTCACTATTGAGTCAATGGCCATCCAGCCCCAGCTATGGGTGAAATAGTGGGCAGCCTGGGGTAATCCCTACAGGGGGTTCTGCGTTCCTGGCCACGGTGAGCAGTAAGGCCAATCCCTGACATAGATTGGTTGGAGGGGGGTTTGCAACCCCTCCCTGTAAAAACTAAACTAGCCACAAACATGTTAAGAGGTAGAGGCCGGGGGCGCGGTAATTGCGCCCCCGACCCGGTTTTGCCGGGGGGCCCGACCATGCAGACCCCTCCTATGCCGATGCAGGGGAGGGGTCTGCCTATGACGAGTGCGGGGCAAAGCCCTCGGGAATCCCGCACTCTAAATCAAGTGGTAGGGCCCCCTAGCCCAACTTTTTCTTATGGGGGTGGCCGGGGCAGTGCAGAGGCGGCGCCTGCCCGTCGAATCACTCCTGGGATCAACCTGCGGAGGGTTCTTCGTGTGGGCTCGTGGAACGTTCTGAGCCTCTCAGACGATCATCGACTACCTCTCCTATCGGGCGAGCTCAGTAAGCTGAGGGTGGATATAGTGGGACTCTCTGAGACGAGGAGGCCTGGCAGTGGTGAGACTAGCAGTGGGGGTTACACCTACTGCTGGTCCGGCATGAGCAATGGTCACCGTGTACGGGCAGTAGCTATAGGCATCTCTAGCAAACTGCAGCCGTCAGTTGTTGAAGTTACTCCGGTTGATGAGCGTATAATGCGGGTGAGGATGAAACACACTCTGGGTTTCATGTCTCTTGTTGCAGTGTACGCTCCTACCGAGATGCGTAAAACTGAAGAGAAGGAGATGTTCTACGCCAAACTCGACTCTGTATTAAACCAGTGTCCTCCTCGGGAAACACTCATTGTATTGGGCGACTTCAATGCTACTACTGGCACTGTGAGAGATGGCTACGAGTTTTGTGTTGGTCCCTATGGCTCCGGTACCAGAAACACCAACAGTTCTCTGCTTCTGAACTTTGCAAGGTCCAGAAGGTTGAGAATCGCAGGTTCTTGGTATCAGAGACCAGAGCTGCACCGCTGGACATGGTATAGTAATGCCGAAGGGGTAGCAAAGGAGATCGACCACATCCTCGTTAGCACTCGTTGGAGGATCCTCCAGAACTGCAGGGTTTACCGGAGTGCTGAGTTCTTTGGAACAGATCACAGGCTTGTTGTTGCTACACTTAAGCTTCATGTCAAGTCCAGAAGAATCTCAAGAGGTAACCATACTGTGTTTCATCTTGAGAAACTGAAGGACTTGACATGTGCTCATGAGTATGCGGTGGCAGTCTCAAATCGGTTTGATGTGCTCGGTGCTCTCGGGGACCCTGTAGAACTGTGGGATACCTTCAAACGTGAAACTCTACAGGCTGCCAAGGAGTGTATTGGAGAGCGCCCGAGGTCAAGGCGTGGTTTTGTCTCGACGGGGACGCTGGAGAAAATCGAGGAGAGTCGCGCTGCCAGGCTGGCTGGGAACCGGGACCAGCACAGGTCTCTGTCACGCCGGACTAGAACCCTCCTGGGGAGAGACAAGGAGAGGTATGTCAGGAGTCTCGCTGAGGATGTCGAGGGTCATTTGAACGCTAATGACCTCCGACCCGCCTACCGAGCCCTGAAGAAGCTCCGTTCCAAGTCTCCTTCTCGGGCGAGTGCTATTCGAACAGCAGATGGGCGCCTCGTGTCGGACATGGATGGGCAGATGGCTCGTTGGGCTGAGTACTTTGGGCAGTTGTTCACGGTGGACCCTCCAACTGAGCAACTTCACACCACTGGGTTACAGGCAGTGGATGCCGATCCTCCCATTGACGAAAGCGCACCCTCTCTTGACGAAGTCAGAGAGGCTGTAGCAAAGTTGAGGGGTGGAAAGGCAGCTGGTGTTTGTAATATCAGTGCGGAGCTCCTCAAAGCTGGGGGTGAGGCCATGATCCACGGGTTGCATACTGTCCTGACTGCCGTGTGGCAATCAGGTATCATTCCTCCTGACTGGAAAAGGGGGCTGGTCGTCCCTATCTGGAAAGGGAAAGGGAACCGTCAGGACTGCAACAATTACCGCGGTATTACACTGCTCAGCGTACCAGGCAGGGTGCTTGCCCATCTATTGCTGACACGGATTCGCAGCCATCTGGTGAAGCATCAGAGACCTCAGCAGTCTGGGTTCACGCCTGGTAAGTCAACAACGGACCGTATCCTAGTGCTTCGTGTCCTGGTGGAACGCCGACGTGAGTTTCGACAGGGGATGCTTGCAGCCTATGTTGATCTCAAGAAGGCGTTTGACTCAGTGCATCGTGAGTCACTCTGGGATCTTCTGCGACTTCGAGGGATTCCTGCAAGGATTATTGGTTTGAAAACTGGTCTGTATTCTGGGACTGAGAGTGCTGTGAAGTGTGAGGCAGGTGTATCCGGCTTCTTTCCTGTGAATACAGGAGTGAGGCAAGGGTGCGTCCTTGCCCCATCACTTTTCAACGCTTGTATGGACTGGGTATTGGACAAGGTTGTAGATCAAAGTGATTGTGGAGCATCCATTGGCAACACCAAGATCACTGATCTTGTTTTTGCCGATGATGCAGTAATCTTTGCTGAGTCGCTGGAGGTCCTGGTGATGGCTCTCGAGGCGCTGCACGAGGAGGCAAAGCCTTTGGGACTTGAGGTCTCCTGGCTCAAGACCAAGGTCCAGGTGTTTGGAGACTTACTAGATGAAGCAGTACAGTCTGTTCATGCGTGTGGCGAGGACATTGAGATCTTGGAAAGTTTTACATACCTTGGTAGCGCAGTCCATAATGACGGCGGGTCACGTCAAGAAGTCTTACGGCGGATTGGCATAGCCCACGGTGTTATGGACTCGCTCAGCGGGAGTATTTGGCGTTGTCGTTACCTGTGCAGGAGGACAAAGATCTGGATCTTCAAGTCGCTTGTGATCCCTGTCTTACTCTATGGTTTGTGAGACATGGACACTAAATAGTGACTTGAAGAGACGAATCAATGCCTTTGGTAATAAGTGTCTTCGCAGAATCATGGGGTATCGCTGGGATGATTACGTGTCAAATCAGCGATTGCACCGTGAGACTGAATCGAGGCCTATTACCTGCACAGTCCGTAAGCGCCAACTTCGGCTATATGGACATGTGGCACGCTACCCTGAAACCGATCCTTCCCATCGGGTTGTATCTGTAAAAGACAATCCGGCGTGGAGGAGGCCAAGGGGGCGCCCACAAGGCTCGTGACTGGGGCAAGTTGATGTTTCTTGTCGAGAGCTGCTTGGTATGGGAAAGGAGCCTGCATGGGAACTCGCACGTGGTGACCCCCGGGAGTGGCGTCGTAGGGTGGGCGAGGCGACGCGCCCCCCGGCGTATGCCCCTAATGATTGATTGATTGAAAAGTTATCCTTATACACAAGACAGGTAGCAGGAGTGATATCAATAAGTATCGACCTATATCAATTCTGCCAGCATTCAGCAAATTATTTGAAAAAGCTATCTATACCCACTCGCTTGAAAAACTATTTGGAGAACAATAACCTACATTCTGTATATCAGCATGGTTTTCGTGCTAACCATTCAACAGAGTCTGCAATACTACAGTTTACCAATAACATATATAACTGCTTGGAAATAAAATTACATGTTGTAGGAGTTTTTATGGATTTGTTAAAAGCGTTTGATATAATAAATCATCACATACTACTGGATAAATTAAAGCAAGTAGGAATCAGAGATGTACCGCTGAAACTATTTTGAAAATTATGTTACCAATAGATCACAGGCTGTATACTGCAACACAAAATATTCTTGCATTAACTCTATATCTGCCGGTGTACCACAGGGGTCAATTTTAGGAGCAACACTTTTTCTTATATACATTGATGATATAGTAAATGCCAGCTCTAAATTTATAATTACCATATATGCCGATGATACAAACTTGCTGCTGGAAGATAATGATATACACAGTCTCCATTCAAATCTGATTACAGAGTTACGTTTAATAAATGACTGGATAAAGGTAAACAAACTAAGACTCAATATAACCAAAACACATTTTTTTTTCTTTTTCAAACGGTCCATAAAAAGTCACATACCTCCACTATTGCTTGACGGTAAAAATCTACAATGTGTAACCCATACAAAAGTTATTGGTGTAATTATTGATGAAAATCTGAATTGGAACCTTCATATATATAACATATATTCAAAACTCTCTAGAATGTGTGGTATATTGTATAAAGTCCGGAATTATCTAACAGCTGAAGCCATGATAAGTATCTACTACACCCTGTGTTACCCCCATCTCATTTACTGTGTAAATATGGGCTTGTACTTGGCCTTCTTTCCTAAGAAAATTTAATGTAATAAAAAAAAAAAAATTAGAAGCAAATTTTTATGAGTAAATTTGATTCAACAGCTACTTTATATTCAGACAATAAACTTCATGATTTTTTTAATATTCATAAATGTTTTTTCTTTACTTCATGTTTAAAAATAAAAAAAATGATCCAGGTACTTCTATTTACAAATTTGTAGAATCAACGATGGAACCAGAGGAAGCAATATGAACTTAGTGTGTCCACAGTTCCGTACAACACTCTTTAAGAACAGCATAATTTGCTTTGGTCCTCAACTATGGAATTCTCTGCCTACACCCATAAAACTACTTACTAATAATATCAGCTTTTTTTAATTCAAGAGGAGAGTAAAAAATCATTTCATTGTCCTTCAGACCTCACAAACATCCCACGAGTGATAGGTAGAATATGTATTTCATATACATTTAAGATGCCGTACATGTATACATGTATAGTATTTATGTATGTAGTTTGGTATGTGGCTTAGTCATAGTGTAGTATTTTCAGTCATAGTAGTAGTATTATATATATAAAGTATGTATTAGATAGCATAGCTTACGAAAGTTCTTATTTAGATTTTTTCAGGTAAATGTATATGTATATGTGTCATTGCATATATATTGATGAGTGAATGATCGTATATATGCGTGTGTGTGTATGTATATGTGTGTATGTGCATATATGGTATATGTGTGTATGTGTGTATATGCATGTGTATGTGTGTATGTACATGTTGTATGTATATATATATATATATATATATATATATATATAATATATATTATATATATATATATATATATATATATATATATATATATATATATATATATATATATATATATATATATATTATATATATATATATATATAATATATATATATTTTTTTTTTTTTTTTTTTTTTTTTTTTTTTTTTTTTTTGCTTCACGTTACAAAGTAGTATATTTTTACTACATAAACAAACAGCCAAATGATTCTGCTCAGCACATATGACTTATATCTGAACATGTCTGTCAGGGAGCCTTGGCTCGACAGACCGTGCCAACGACCACTTGTTATGTAATTACTGAATGTATATATTTACTAGTAATGGCAATAAACTTTACTTACTTACTTACACATACACACACATACACACACATACACACACACACACACACACATACACACACACACACACACACACACACACACGGTTTCTCTTCATGTAAGTCATTCTTGAAATATTAAATAAAAATAAAATAATACAATTACATCATACCTATAAAACATATCCCGAAACGTCACACGACAATAAACTCAATTAAGTGTCAGTCCCAAAAATTTATAAAGAAACGAGAGACAATCTGAGTCCCTCCGCCAAGCCAGTCAAATCTTCTTTAATGGGTTTGGATTCTTTATAAATTTGTTGAAAAGAAGTGTTGAATTTTCTTTACACAAACATTTCCCACTTTCATTAATCCACTGCACATCAACACTTTTTCTTGACCTCTCTCTCCTTCAAATTTGTTTCTATTTCATTTCAATCAAATCAATAAATATTCAAAGATAGAATGGATAGAAGGAAAAGCAGATAGAAGACTTTAGAAATATTAGAAAAATTGAGATTAACAATGAAGGAAAGCAAGAATATAGTATCTATACGTTAATATATTTTAACAAAAAAATTGCGACGTCAAAAGATTTTTTTTCATTCATTTTATGGAAACGTTTGGATATTATATAGATATCTAGTTCATACCATTTCGTATAAACTATAAGTTAATGCAACAAGGTGAAGGAAGGATGAAAAAATGTTCACAAAAAGTGGGAAACGAGTACGCAAATAAAATCACAAAAAAAGCATGATATAGAAAAAGGAAAAATAAATAATTAAATACTTAAACACAATACTGACAAAGAGTGTGTCAGGAAAACATATTATGAAACAATGTATTAAAAAAAGAAAATCCTCAGAGACACGCTGTAACAAATCAAACACAAAAGGAAAGAGAAAGAACAGGTTGAAGAAGAAAAAACAATACAGAGAACAAAGCATAAGCCAGAAACCAATACAAAACTCGTCCTTTGAGATAAAAAAAAAATATCTTCAAGCTAAAAAAAAAAAAAATAATAATAATCTGACAGGTTTACTTTTTATTTTTTTTTATTATTTTTTTAATGCCAGTTTTACTATAGGATGAGCCGTTGCTGGGTAAAAAATCTCTGTCTCTTCTCTTTCTCTCTCTCTCTCTCTCTCTCTCTCTCTCTCTCTCTCTCTCTCTCTCTCTCTCTCTCTCTCTCTCTCTCTCTCTCTCTCTCTCTCTCTCCTCTCTCTCTCTCTCTCTCTCTCTCTCTCTCTCTCTCTCTCTCTCTCTCTCTCTCTCTCTCTCTCTCTCTCTCTCTCTCTCTCTCTCTCTCTCTCTCTCTCTCTCTCTCTCCTGTGGGACTACATAGTATAAGAAAAAGAAAAAACTAAAATCCAACACAGAGGAAAAGAAAAGTTATGTAAAAAAAAACGTTAAAAAAATCTAGGAAACAGCAGCGGAGGTAACTGGGCAAGGGCAAAAAAATAAAGAAAATAAAAACCCTGGTGTGGTTCGTCCGTCAAGGGAAACAAAAAGGTGATTCAACGAGCCCTTCTGCAGCGCCTCCTTCTGCAGTAGTGATCTTTGCAAACCGTAAGACATGAGAGACAATGGAAGAGAGAGAAAAAAAAAATGTAGGAATCCGCGCGCGCAAAAAAAAAAAAATACACGTTTGATAAATTAGGGAGACACAAGTGCGTTTTTTTTTTTTAGTAAGTTCTGGGATGTTAAAGTTACAGAAAGAAAGTGACATCTGTGTTTGATAAATTAGGGAGACACAAGTGTTTTATATTAGTCATGGGGTGTTCAAGTTACAGAGAACCTCTTAACGTAATATAGTGTTCCTCTCACTCTCACAGCTGCAGTAATTGTTGTAATTAACCCCTTCACGTCCAGATCTTTCCTTTGCTATATGAAATTGTCTGTTGTTAGCCATAAAATTACGACAAGTAACTTAATATACCAAATTAGCTAGTGGACAAGGATACTAAAATGGTCATATCTATAAAACATTGTTTATAGTCACTAAAAATCGTCTAATGGTACCCAAATGACAATGGAAATTACGTTCTGGGCCTCAAGGGGTTAAGGAAGATCAGAGTGCGTTAATGTACTGTTTAATGGAGAATCTGTAGCTCACTGCGACATTAACATTGATATGGATGGTGAGAGTCAATATTAACGCCAGCAGAAAACACTGAATCAATCAAATCATTCTATTTGTGATATAAAATGACAACAATTGGTCCAGCTGTATGGAAATATATAATAAAGAATTAAATGAAGAAATAATAAAGAAAGGGTTTTGCGGCTTTATGTAACTTTTTTTTGGCTCTTAAACTCTATAACAGACCCTTATGTAAAAAAAAGAAGAACCAAACCAATACGGACAATGCAGCGGCATTGTGGTCATGTCAGCCTATTGAAGCATAATATCTATCACCACCATTAATCCACTTCAAGAATATATACTAGATGAGAGGGCAGTAAGGGAGAGTCAATGAGAGAATGACAGCAAATTTCCGTCACGGTTCATTCCTACCTTACTCCCCTAATCCCATGTCTTACCTATATTACTACACTCTTCTACTAAATAAACTCATTAAAATAAACATCTACCTTATCCATACCCGCATTGTTATCTCGTCTCTTAACTATTTCCTAACCCCACCTTACCCCAACCTTATCCCCCTAAGGGCCTAATCCCATGTCTTACCTACTACATTCCTAAAAAAAAAACCCATCTACCTTACCCATACCCGCATTGTTATCTTGTCTGTTATATATCTCTTGATGTAACATCCTTCAGTCTTATTCCTTTCCCTTATTTATTTGCCTCAGATTCAACTCCTACAGATCTCCCTCCTTGCTTAAAATGACCTCCCCTTTCTCGCCTTCAACACCTCTACTTTACCTAATCCACTACTACTAAAGAAGTCAAAAGTAGTGAATGGTACTTACGAATCCATTTTAGAGTTTACTTCATTCCGGCCAGTAGATTTCTGGAAAAGTGAAATTATTAGTGGTGTGTATGTGCGTGAGAGAGAGAGAGAGAGAGAGAGAGAGAGAGAGAGAGAGAGAGAGAGAGAGAGAGAGAGAGAGAGAGAGAGAGAGAGAGAGAGAGAGAGAGAGAGAGAGAGAGAGAGAGAGAGGAGAGAGAGAGAGGGAGAGGGAGAGCGAGAGCGAGAGCGAGAGCGAGAGCGAGAGAGAGGCGCCGCCCATCGCTGGTGATTGCCCTGGACTTCGCCGGGGCCTTTGACTGTGTGTGGCACAAAGGCCTCCTGGCAAAGCTTGCTCAGCTCGGCATCACGGGACACCTGCTGGCGTTGTTCTCGAGCTACCTGCACAGCCGGAGTCTGAGGGTGGTGGTGAATGGGAGCACGTCAGCCACGTACCCGGTGGAGGCTTCCGTTCCACAGAGATCGGTCCTGGGCCCCATCCTGTGGAACATTTACTTCAATGACCTCCTCCAAAGCCTCCCTGTGGCATCTGCCTATGCTGACGACTGCACCGTGTCCCACACCTACACCAGAGAGGAGACTGCGAACGTGATAGATGCCACCAACCGTCAACTTGGTGACATCACAGCCTGGGGAAGACGGTGGCAAGTCAAGTTTGCTGCCGAGAAGACCCAGGCCATGGTTATATCACGTTCGAGGGAGGACCCCAGGCTACTCGAGGGGAAGCTGAAGTTTGGGGACGATACCCTTGCCATCAAGGACTCCATCAACATCCTGGGGGTGGAGGTTGACTCCAGGCTCCGCTTTGACCACCACCTGGAGACAGTGGCGCGTCGAGCCTCCCTGAGGGTGACTCTCCTGCGCCGAGAGAGGCACCTGCTCGACGCTGACGGCCTCATGCGGCTGTATAAGGCCCAAGTGAGGCCCATCATGGAGTACAGTCCTCTCACCTGGATGAGTAGTGCCCAGTGCCACCTGTCACTGCTGGACAAAGTGCAGAGGCGTGCTGAGCGCCTCATACACCCAACCGACGACCAATATCACAGGGAACGTCGCCCGCGGCAACAGTGGCAGCAGCAGCAGCGACGACAACAACAACAACAACATCTGCAGCTCCAACAACACCAGCAACAACAACAACAACAACAACGACTACAGGAGGAGCAGTGGCGGGATGATCCCCGCTCCCAGCTTGACAGCCTGGGGCACCGGAGGAGAGTCGATGCCCTCACAGTGTTG
>JACEEZ010008103.1:66285-76175 GCA_016584305.1 Chionoecetes opilio
AGAATAAAAACAACAGAACGATAGGGAGGAAGGAACAATTCAAAATGGAACACTGGGTTGAGGAAAAGATAAACTGGGAATCAAAGTATGACTGAAAGGGTTTAGGAAGGCGAGGGGAAGAAGAGGAGCTAAACATAAGTGGTGCGAAGGGGCGGGTTGTCAGGCTGTGTTAGTATAAGGGGGTTGTGAATGAAGGCGTGTGAGGGAAGGGCTGTAGTGGTGGCAGGGAGAGTTATGACACGGAGGAGGAAGTGGCAATGGCAGGGAGTGTTGGCAGGGAGAAGGAGGAGGCAACGAGACAGTGTTAAAAGCAGGGTGTGAACGACAGAGCGACAGGGGAATGGCAGAGTATAGGGGCTAATTACAGACTGACGATAAAAATATAGAAAAGAAAGACCGTAGGGGAAGGATTATAGTGGTGGCAGGGTGTGTGTTGACAGGGAGGAGAAAAAGGCAACGATACAGTGTTACAAACAAGGTGTGAACGACAGACAGACAGGGGAATGGTATAGCTACAGGGGTGATGGCAGGGAAGGGTTGTAATGGTGGCAGGGTGTGTTTTATGACAGGGAGGGGGAGGAGACAACGAGACAATGGTATGGTTAAAGCAGGGTATGATGAGAGCTACAGGGGTGATGACAGGGAAGGGTTGTAATGGTGGCAGGGAGAGTGTTATGACAGGGAAGAGTAGGAGGCAACGAGTGTTAACCCTATACGCTTATCTTTCCTATGCTGTATTCAAATAGTCTGTTGTTATTATTATTATTATTTTTTTAACATCACAAAGGTCTGGCCAAGGGCACAAAAAATGGGTAACACCAAGCCCGCTTAGTTGCCAGTCCCTATAAAGAAGACAGTAAGAGAATAAAATAAAACAGAGGGGTAGGCCAATTAGTTCGGGAGGTGTCTTGTTACTCTTCTTTTGAAAAGATTTAAGTCATAGGAAAGTGGAAAAATAGAAACAGGAAGAGAGTTCCAGAGTTTACCAGTGAAAGGGATGAACGAGTAAAGATACTGATTAACTCTTGCATTAGGAAGATGGACAGAATAGTTATGAGAATGAGTAGAAAGTCTTATGCAGCGAGGTCGCGGGAGGGGGGGAGACATGCAGTTAGGAAGTTCAGACGAGCAGTAAGCATGAAAATAACGGTAGAAGAGAGCAAGAGAAGCAACATTGCGTCGGTGATTTAAAGATTGAAGACAGTCAGTCAGAGGAGGGGAGTTGATGCGGCGAAAAGCTTTTGACTCAACCCTGTTTACTGTGACTGGTGTTTAGAAGAGCTGTATGAGCTGTTAGCCTATGAAATCACGAAAAGTATCTAATATACCAAATTAGCTAGTGGACATGGATACTAAACAAGTCATATCTAAAGGATATTGTTTATAATTCGTCAAAATAGTCAAATGATGGCCAAACTACAATGGAAAATACATTTTGGGCTTCCAGGGGTTAAAAACAGGTGTGATGACAGAGCGGCAGGGGAATGGCAGAGTACAGGGGCTAATGATAGACTGACGATAAATGTATAGAACTGGCAAGGCTGGCAGGGTGAGGAGTGATAACTAAAGGAGTGTGACAGGGTGACAGGGGTTGACAGGGGAGCAGGACCGTCAGGTAGCAGAGGTAAAGTAAGGGAAAAGAATGTAGGAAAAGAAAGTAAAGCAAGGGAAACAGGTGAGGGGAGTAAAGATATCAAGTAGTACAGGTGAGGCAGGGAGGGGAAATATCAGGGTGGCAGGGGAAGTAAAGGTGAGAGGCAGAGGCAGGGGATTTTCTCACGCCATGTTCGCTCCAAAGGACAGGCAGTCAGAGAAGAAGAACCAAAAAATATGTAAAAAAAAATATAAGAAAAAAATTAAATAAAAGCCTCCGGAACAAGTGAACAAACAGATGGAGTGTGTCTAGCTAGCTTAGCCTCTTCAGGAGACATACGCCTGTAGCTCTTTGCAGACTAGATAGAGAGGAAAAACGAAAAAACAAGTAGGAAGAAGAGAGCTACAGAGCAAGAGAATGTAGAAAAGAAAAATGGAGAGGTAGGAAGGAAGAGAGGCAGGAGGGTGGATGAAGCAGAGATTATAAAAAGATTCACGAGATTCGAGTGGGGATTCACAGGAGGAGTTTTTAATATCAAGCACCAGATGTCTCTTTAGGGCTGTAGAACGTGAGGCGAGAGTGAGCTAAACTCTTATCAAAACACATCTCTTCATCAAAACACCAGCAAACCCATCACACAACCCTCCAGAATATGCAAGGCCAACCATCTGATCCTTCAAGGACAAATAAGATAAGAAACCTAAGGAAGAAAGATAATAGCCAACAGACGCTATAGGCTCAAACGTAAAAAATTAAATAAAACACACACACACACACACGCACACGCACACGCACACGCACACGCACACGCACACGCACACGCACACGCACACGCACACGCACACACACACACACACACACACACACACACACACACACAAATATATGCATCTATCCAGCATTCATTTTTCTCCTCTCTCATTTACCGTAACAATCTTCTCTTATTTTTTTCTACATGACAAAGGACTGGCCAAGGGCAAACAAAAAAAGAAAGGAACGGCCAATTAACACCAGAGCAATTCTACAACCTTCATTTCTCCCTTTGGTGTAGTGTTTTGGTCTAACGTGAACAGTGTTATAGTGAGTTAATCAACCAAGGGAAGGGCGAGAAACCGTCGAGGAAACCAGACACAAAACTTCTCTTCATAAACAGCGGACATAAAAAAGCGACGATTGACTTGTGACTGTAACTGAATGTGTGAAGGGAAGGGGAGGGAGATGGAGGAGGAAGAGGAGAGCTGGGCTGAGAGGAGGAGAAGGAGGGGAGCTGGACTGAGAGGAGGAGGAGGAGGGGAGCTGGACTGAGAGGAGGAGGAGGAGGGGAGCCGGACTGAGAGGAGGAGGAGGAGGGGAGCTGAACTGAGAGGAGGAGGAGCAGGAGAGCTGAACTGAGAGGAGGAGGAGGAGAGCTAGACAGAGAGGAGGAGGAGAGCTGGACTGAGAGGAGGAGGAGGAGGGGAGCTGGACTGAGAGGAGGAGGAGGAGGAGAAGGAGAGCTGGACTGGAAATCAATGAAAATAAGACACACAAAGAATAGGAATACCCATAAAAAAGGACAACAGCAAAAAAATATAAAAACAAAATTGGTAAACAAACGAAAACAACACGAATATGAAAACATCAAGAATCCTACACAAGAAGCCAGGACGAGATGGAGAGAGGGAAGGAGGAAGGAAGGAGGAGAATATGAAGGAAGAAGGAAGTGTGTACAGAAACTAACAGACACGGAAGAAAAGTCTGAATGCGAGATAAATTGAATTGAGAAAAGAGATGAAAAATACAATAGAGGTAGAACGAAAAGTGATGAGAATAAGGAAGGAAACTTAGGGAAAGAATAATAAGAAAAAATATGCACTAAATAAATAAATGGACTGGAGAAAGTATGAGAGTGAGAAAAAGGAAAGTCGGGAATTTGACACGAATAAAATGAGCAAGAAGGATCAAAATAAGACTACGTAGAGCAAGGTAAAAAAAAAAGTTCAGAAAAATGTAAAAAATATGTATTACGAAGGGATGAAAATTTTTTAAGAAAAATATTTGGAGAAGTGTGACAAACGAAGCGGAAGATGGAATGGAAGGAGGAAAGAAGGAAAGTAATGAGCAGGATTAACCACAGGAATAAGATTAGCAGGTCGCAAGGAAGATCAATCAATCATTGGGGGCATCCGCCGGGGAGCGCGTCGCCTCGCCCACCCTACGACGCCACTCCCGGGGGTCACCACGCGCGAGTTCCCATGCAGGCTCCTTTCCCATACCAAGCAGCTCTCGACAAGAAACATCAACTTGCCCCAGCCACGAGCCTTGTGGGTGCCCCCTTGGCTTCCTCCACGCCGGATTGTCTCTTACAGATACAACCCGATGGGAAGGATCGGTTTCAGGGTAGCGTGCCACATGCCCATATAGCCGAAGTTGGCGCTGACGGACTATGCAGGTAATAGGCCTCGATTCAGTCTCACGGTGCAATCGCTGATTTGACACGTAATCATCCCAGCGATACCCCATGATTCTGCGAAGACACTTATTACCAAAGGCATTGATTCGTCTCTTCAAGCCACTATTTAGTGTCCATGTCTCACAACCATAGAGTAAGACAGGGATCACAAGCGACTTGAAGGTCCGGATCTTTGTCCTCCTGCACAGGTACCGACAACGCCAAATACTCCCGCTGAGCGAGTCCATAACACCGTGGGCTATGCCAATCCGCCGTAGGACTTCTTGACGTGACCTGCCGTCATTATGGACTGCGCTACCAAGGTATGTAAAACTTTCCAAGATCTCAATGTCCTCGCCACACGCATGAACAGACTGTACTGCTTCATCTAGTAAGTCTCCAAACACCTGGACCTTGGTCTTGAGCCAGGAGACCTCAAGTCCCAAAGGCTTTGCCTCCTCGTGCAGCGCCTCGAGAGCCATCACCAAAACCTCCAGCGACTCAGCAAAGATTACTGCATCATCGGCAAAAACAAGATCAGTGATCTTGGTGTTGCCGACGGATGCTCCACAATCACTTTGATCTACAACCTTGTCCAATACCCAGTCCATACAAGCGTTGAAAAGTGATGGGGCAAGGACGCACCCTTGCCTCACTCCTGTATTCACAGGAAAGAAGCTGGATACACCTGCCCCACACTTCACAGCACTCTCAGTCCCAAAATACAGACCAGTTATCAAACCAATAGTCCTTGCAGAAATCCCTCGAAGTCGCAGAAGATCCCAGAGAAAGGAAGATGATGATAGGAATTAAGATGAGGAGGAAGACATGAAGATGGAGGAGGAAGTGAGAGAAAGAAGAAGAGAGGAGACGAAAAATATAATTGAGGAAGAAAATAAGAAATAGTTATTAATGAATAAGGACAAGATTAATGATGTGGAGAAGGCGAAAAAGAATGAAAATACCGAGAAAGGAACGCGAAAGAACTGATTGAAAAAACATGAAAATAAGAAGAAAGAAGATAATAAATAAAGAAGAAAGATTTTTAAAGAAGAGAAAGACTAAAAAAGAAATGTGTGAAAACAAAACAATACAAAAACATAAGAAAAAAAGGATATAATAAAAAAATAGGGAAACAAAAAATAGACACACATAGGCTACATAAAGAGAAAGACTAAAAAATATGCATTATAAGAACACAACACTAGAATATCAGAAAAAAATAGTATACAATAAAAATAGGGAAACAAACAAAAATATAGATGAAACTTTAAATCAACAAATAAAAGAGAACTGATAAGATGAATGACTATACTCTGGGGTTTTTTTACGATGCGAGAAATCCTGACCCCTTGCTACTTACTGACTGATATTTGATGCCAGGAGAAGGGAATAACACGCTTCTTCTAAATTTCAGTTGTATTATCATTGTTAACCATATTATCAGGTAAACATAGGCATACTTCTAAGCATGAGCCTTAAGATAGAATGGAATTTTCGACTCGTTAAAAGAAATAGACTTTAACCTCTTCACGCCCAGATCTTTCCTTTGCTATAAAAAATTGTATGTTGCCGAGCAATAAAATTACGAAAAAAAAATTAATATACCAAATTAGTTAGTCGACATGGATACTAAACAGGTCATATCTATAAAATATTGCTTATATTCACCTAAAAAGCGTCTAATGGTAGCCAAATTACAATGGAAATTACGTTCCGGGCCTCAAGGGGTTAACGAGCACAATGTAGAGGTAATGAAGAAGGTGACGACTCTGGCAGCTCCTTGGCCTTAGAGCGTCCGTGCAACCACCTATATAACGAGCACGTCGACTAATTAGCTCGTTAGCGCCGAGAGAGAGAGAGAGAGAGGGGAGAGAGGAGAGAGAGGAGAGAGAGAGAGAGAGGAGAGAGAGAGGAGGGGAGAGAGAGAGGAGAGAGAGAGAGGGGAGAGAGAGAGAGAGAAGAGAGGGGAGAGAGAGGAGGAGAGAGAGAGAGAGAAAAGAGAGAGAGATGAGGAGAGAGAGAGGGGAGAGAGAGAGAGAGGGAGAGAAGAGAGAGGGGAAGAGAGAAGAGAGAGGGAGGAAAGGGGAGAGAGAGAGAAGGGGAGAGAGAGAGAGGGAGGGGAGCGAGAGGGGGAGGGGGAGGAGAGGAAGAGAGAGAGAGAGAGAAGAGAGAGAGAGAGGAGAGAGAGAGAGAGAGGAGAGAGAGAGGAGGGAGAGGAGAGAAGAGAGAGAGAGAAGGAGAGAGAGAGAGAGAGAGATAGAGAGAGAGGAGAGAGAGAGAGGGGAGGAGAGAGGGGAGGGGAGAGAGAGAGAAAAAGGGAAGAGAGAGAGAGAAAAAAGGAAGACAAGCAGACATAAACAGATACATACAAACATACAAACAAACACATATACATAGAAACAGAAAGACAGAGAGACACACAGACAGACCGAGAGATCCACAATCACAAACAAATAAAATGATTACAAAGGAAATGACAGATGACTCTAAATAAAAAATAAGTAGTAATCAGTCAAACGTAAACTGGATAAAAAAAAGGCATCATATAACGAATAATATTATAGTAAGAGAAAATGGTATCAAATATTAAGTAGATTGTAAGTATTGTAATATTACTTGATACTTGATACTTGATGTTGTTTAGAGGTTAATTCCTCAGAGCCATAGTGTTCTACCGCTGCAGTTAAGTAATATCATGTAAGTAGTATCATTATAAATAATATTAATAATCAAACGTGTACAAAGGCAGAAAATATAAGAAATAGGTGAATTGTACACTTTTGAAATCATGGTAATTAAACCCTTGAGGCCCAAAACGTTTTTTCCATTGTAATTTGGCTACCATTAGACGGACGATTTTTTGAGAATATAAGCAATATTTTAGAGATATGACCCGTTTAGTATCCTTGTCCACTAGTTAATTTGCTATATTCAGTTACTTTTTGTAATTTTATGGTTAACAACACATACATGTTTCTATAGCAAAGGAAAGATCTGGCCGTGAAGGGATTAAACGGTATATATAAGTCCTTCTAAGTCCTAGGTACACGAAACAATTAAATACATCTGTGTTAACGAACGTAATACCAATGGTGGCGGAAATACTGAAATCAACGGTAATTTATATGATGAAATAAGTCTTAAAATTTACGTAACCCTTGGCATATAAAGAAGCTTATAATTAATTGAAACTATTTTTTTCTCTCCCACAAATTACAATAATTAGCATGTGACAAGAAAAATGGCAAGGACAAATATTATGCGAGGATTTAAACAAACTACACAGAACCTTTAAGACTCGTCGCATCTTATTAACATATAATATTCTTACAATAATATTACCTGTTATTTGATGCCTTTTTTTCTCCATTTTACATGTGACTGATTACCACTTATATATTTTTTTTATTGTGAGTCATCTGTCATTTCCTTTGTTTTCATTTTATTTGTTTGTGATTGTGGATCTCTCTGTCTGTCTGTGTGTCTGTCTGTCTTTCTGTTTCTATGTGTTTGTTTGTATGTATCTGTTTCTGTCTGCTTGTCTGTCTGTGTGTGTGTATGTCTTTCTGTTTATATGTGTGTTTGTGTGTATGTATCTGTTTCTGTCTGCTTGTCTGTCTGTGTGTGTGTCTGTCTGTCTTTCTGTTTATATATGTGTTTGTTTGTATGTTTGTATGTACCTGTTTCTGTCTGTTTGTCTGTCTGTGTGTTTGTCTGTCTATCTATGCTTATATTCACGACTTAAGTGAGAATTCTACAATAATACGTAAAAAAATGCTAGTATTGTAACTTATTATTAACTAGTATTATAACTGACGTAACTAGTATTATAACTTATGTTGCCGAGAGTAAGAAGCAAACTTTACTGAGCTCTTTTTTTTCCTCTAAGCTGTTGGATTTAATTATTACGCTCCTGGTTTATAAGGAGAAAAAGTAATTCATTTTTGGGAAAACGAAAAAATTATTTTTTCGTTAAATTAAGTGATATACAAGTGATAAAGTTTTCCCAAGGGCTATGCCTATATTTTACATACATAAATTATCTCTATTTATCTCTCTCTCTTCTCTCTCTCTCTCTCTCTCTCTCTCTCTCTTCTCTCTTTTCTCTTTTCTCTCTCTCTCTTCTCTCTCTTTTCTCTCTCTTCTCCCCCTTTTTCTTCCCCTTTTCATTCCTTCGCTTCACAGACTCAAGAATATTGGGGAACAAATTTAGTTTAAAAGAGTCAGAGATTTCATCGTTATGCAAAAAAAGCCGATAGGGTTCATAATTTTTCACTCAAGAACAAGTATATAATTAATACTATTATGTAAATACTCGTTTTATCAGCTAAGGCAAACACCGAAATTCTTGAAAAAGAGAGAGAGAAGAGAGGGGAAAAAATAGAGAGAAAAAGGGAGAGGAGGGGGAAGGGAGAGAGAAAGAGAGAAGAGAGAGGGGAAGAGAAAAGGGAGGAGAGGAGAGAGGAGAGGAGAGGGAGGAAAAAGAGAGAGAGAGAGGAGGGGAAAAGGGAAAGGAACAGAGAAAAAGAGAGAGAGAGAGAGAGGAAAGAGGAGGAGGGGGGGAGAGAGAAAGAGGAGAGAGAAGAGAAAAAGGGGGAAGAGGAGGGGGGGGGGGGGGAGGGAGGAGGGGGGAAAGGGAGAGGGGGTAAATTTGAAATATGGGGTTTAGGAGGGAGGAGGGGACGGAGGAGAAGAGATTTTTCCGAGGGAGAAAAGGGAGCGGATTTATCATAAAAAAAAGAGCCAAGCTTTCAATCTTCTTTTTTGGGGGAGGGGGCCGGCCCCCCGGGACCCGAGCGAGAGGCGAGAGAGAAGAAAGGGAGAGCAGAGCAGAGCGAGCAGGGGAGACGAGCGAGAGCGATGGGAGAGACGAGAAGAGAGTGAGGGAGAGAGAGAGAGGGGAGAAGGAGGGGAGAGAGGGGAGGGAGGGGAAAAGGGAAAAGAGGAGAGCGGGGAGACGGAAGAGAGGAGAGCGGGGGAAGGGGAGGGGAGGGCGGGGAGGAGAGCGAGGGAGAGAGAGAGAGAAAAGGAGAGAGAGAGGGGAGAAGGGAGAGAGAGGAGGAGGAGAGGAGGGGGAAAGAGAGGAGGAGAGAGGGGATGAGAGAAAAGAGGGGAAAAGGTGAAAAGAGGGGAGGGGAGAGAGAGAGGGAGAGGAGAGAGGAGCGGGGTTTAAGTTTAAGCAAAAAATAAAAAAATAAAAATATGTCCGGTGACTACACTGGTCGACACCAAAAATGGTTTCTGAGTTCATTATGTGTGGGTTGGAAAGTTTTTTCGCTGCTGATTTCACAAATGGCATTTCTTTTTTTCTAGCACGTATAGTTTTTGTAAATATCGGCATTAAATTTTAATAGCTATTATAATTATTATAGTATATATAATTATATAATTAATCGAAACAATCCCCCACGTTAATATATATTACTCTAATTAAATTCTGGTGGTGCCTGCGGCTTTATTAGGACCTAATGTACATATCTGGAAACAATTAAATTAAATTATTTCCAAATATATCCGAAAATGTGCCACATTGGAAATATCCGAAAATTGCCAAATCACAATTAATATTGACTTTATATATACACCTTTTCACTGTCAACAAGAGGTTTGTACATACAGTTTAACCTGCCAGGTGAGTTTTCGGTCGTGCTGGCCATTCCTTTTGCTTCTAATGTTTGCTGTCGAGCGGGACAGGGAAACATTACAAACAAACCCCTCTAGAGTCCCACAAAAAAAAGAAAAAAAACATGTGCTTAGTGTAACCTAATGGAGTCCTAGAAGCAAGGAGATTACCTTCAGGTCCCCCACACAGATTCCAGATGTTCTTTATATTTAAAGCAGATAACGTTTCATTTCATAAAT
>JACEEZ010008104.1:0-12500 GCA_016584305.1 Chionoecetes opilio
CCCACCCATCACCCCCAATCACCCACCTCACTCACCCATTACCCATCCCCCCCACCCATTCCACCATTCCATACCTCCCACCCATCTCACCCATACCATCACCACACACCTTCACTCCCATACCATCACCCCACTATTCCTCACCCATCCCATCACCCCCACCCATTCACTCCCCATCACCCCACACCCATACCCATCCCCACCTCACTCACCATTCCATCACCCACATAGCTTCCTCAATTCTCGCAACCCAGTTGTTTTCACAATTCTCGCTAATAGGCTGCTAAAAAAAAAAAAAAAAAAAAAGTGATCGATCATCTCATAAGTGGCTTATGACCTTCCCCTGGTCAACCTGATTCCAAAATGTGCCAATGAGGTGTTTGCGCCACGGGGGCGGAACCTATACCACACACACACACACACACACACAGACAGACACACTTCGCTTATATTATTATAGATTTCCCATCACCCCCCACCTATTCCCTCACCCATCACCCATCACCCCCAACCCATCACCCCCCACCCATTCACTCACCCATCACCCCACACCCATTACCATCACCCACCCATTCACTCACCCATTACCCATCACCCTACATCAGGTTCCTCAATTCTCGCAACCCACTTTTGTTTCACAATTATCGCTAATAGGCTGCTAAAAAAAAAAAAAAAAAAAAAATTGATCGGATCATCTCATAATTGGGCTTAAACCTTCCCCTGGTCAACCCGGTTCCAAAAATGTGCCATATGAGTTGATTGCGCCACGGGGGGCGGAACCTATACCAGACACACACACACACACACACACACACAGACAATACACACTTTCGCTTATATTTACCATTACCCATCACCCCCCCTATTCCCTCACCCATCACCCATCACCCCCAACCCATTCACTCACCCATCACCCCACACCCATTACCCATCACCCCACCATTCACTCACCCATTACCCATCACCCTACATCAAGGTTTCCTCAATTCTCGAAACCCACTTTTTTTTCACAATTATCGCTAATAGGCTGCTAAAAAAAAAAAAAAAAAAAAAAGATCGGATCATCTCATAATTGGGCTTAAAACCTTCCCCTGGTCAACCCGGTTCCAAAAATGTGCCATATGAGTTGATTGCGCCACGGGGGCGGAACCTATACCAGACACACACACACACACCACACACACCACACACACAGACAGACAGACAGACAGAGAGACACATTTTTGCTTATATTATTATAGATTACCCTCACCCCCCACCTATTCCCCTCACCCATCACCCATCACCCCCCACCCATTCACTCACCCATCACCCCAAAACCATTACCCATCACCCCACCCATTCACTCACCATTACCCATCCCCTCCATCAAGGCTTCCTTAATTTTCGCAACCTACTTTTGTTTTCACAATTCTCGCTAATAGGCTGCTAAAAAAAAAAAAAAAAGTGATCGGATCATCTCATAAGTGGGCTTATGACCTTCCCCTGTCAACCTGATTCAAAAATGTGCCATATGAGGTGTTTTGCGCCACGGGGGCGGAACCTATACCACACACACACACACACAACACACACAGACAGACACACTTTCGCTTTTATTAATATAGAAAGATATATATATATATATATATATATTATATAATATATATATATATATATATATATATATATTATATATATATATATATATATATATGTGCGCATGTGTGTGTGTGTGTGTAAATATCTATTATTATCTATCGATTTAGTTTTTCATCCCCTTTCCTCCCAAAACACACACACACACACACACACACACACACAGATAAGTAAGACGCTTATCAATGATTCGTTAGGCTTAAGAAGTCATTTTTGTTATTCTGTTAATGAAGGTTTCTCTCTCTCTCTCTCTCTCTCTCTCTCTCTCTCTCTCTCTCTCTCTCTCTCTCTCTCTCTCTCTCTCTCTCTCTCTCTCTCTCTCTCTCTCTCTCTCTCTCTCTCTCTCCGCTCACTCCTCTCTTTATTTCCTTATTTTGTATCATAATAATTTCCTCCTCTTCCTCTCCCTATCCATCCTTATTATCTTCTTCTTTCATTCTTTCTATCTTTTTTTCGCCATCCCTTTTTTCACATTAATTTACACCACTTGTTTTCCTTTCTTTCATAATTTTCTTTTTTTTACCACAAAGGCATCAATAGTCCTATATTATTGTTGTGTATAATTTACCTCTTTGTCTTTGCCTCTCTACCATTTCCTCTTGCCATTTCCATTCTCTTGCTAATTTCACTCCTTTCTCAGTTTTTTTTCCTTTTTTCATATACTATTTTCGTTTCGTATACGGGAACTACCACGTGTAGGTCTCGCAGCCTCTTGTAGCTTCCTTATGTTCTTATGTTCTTATGTATATTTATTTCGTCTCATTTAATATCTGTCCTCGCTTTTTTAACATTATCTTCTTTCCCTCCTGCATTCTATTGCTAATTTCACTCCTTTCTCTATTTTTTTCCCTTTGTTCTAATACTATTTTCGTTTCATATATTTTTTCCGTCTTATTTACTTTTTTTTCCCCCGTTTTTTTACTTTTCTCTTTTTTTTCCCATTTATTTGCATTATTTTGATTTTCTTCCCTCCTTTCTCTTTACTCCTTTCCCCTTTATTTCCTTTCCCTTTTACTCCTTTCTTTTTAACCCCTTTCTCTTTACCCCCCTTTCTCTTTATTTCCTTTCTCTTTACTCCTTTCTCTTAAACCCCTTTTCCCTCTTGACTCCTTTCTCTTTCCCCCCTTTCCCCTTTTACTCCTTTCTTTTTACCCCTTTTTCTCTTTACCCCTTTTCCCCCTTACTCCTTTCCTTTCCCCCTTTCTTTTTAAACACCCTTTCTTTTACTCCTTTCTTTTTACTACTTTCCCCTTTTCCTCCTTTCTCTTTACTCCTTTCTTTTTACCCCCTTTTCCCTTTTTCCCTCCTTTCTGTGTTTCCTTCTATTCTATTTTTTTCCTTTTCAAATTCTCCTTTCTCTTTTTTTCCCTTTCCCTTTTTCTTTTCCTTTTTTTTTGCCATTCATTTACACTTTTGGGTTTTTTTTCACTCCTTTTTCAGTTTTTTGTCCATTTATATTGTGCTTTTTTTCTTTAAAAGGGGGGGAAAGGGGGTTTCATCTTTTTTTTTTTATCTCCAGGGATTGACTCAAAGTGAAGGGCCCCCCAGCAAAAAATTTCCCAAACGTGAAATCTCGAGAAAAAAGTTAAATTAAACCTTGAAAATTTTTTTTACGTTGTGGGGGGGGGGGAGGTTGGGGGGTTGGGTGGGGGATGTGTGGGGGTTTGGGGTGTGGGGTTGGGTGGGGGGGTTGTTGTCCTTTTATTGTGTGTTTTTTTGGGGGTTGCACTGCCCCGATTTTTAAAAAAAAAAAAAATATGGAAAAAATTAGGGAAATTTTTTGGGGCTAGCTAAATTTTACCATCACAATAAAGTAAATTTTAAGTCATGATATTTTTTTCCCCCATGTGTAAACCTACAGCGCCAAAAAAAGCTTTTTACTCGAGGACTTTTGAAAAGGTTTTGGGCCCCCGCTGGGGATGAAAGTATATTTTTGTCCCGTCTTCTGGGGTTTTTTTTTGTGTTGTCCCCGTGTCCCGCCAGGAAGGAATGGGGTTTTTGTATCTTCTTATTATCGGGTTTTATCGGCTTCTATTTATATTTTCTACGTTTTTTTTATCTAAACTTTTTATCAGTTTTTTTTTGTCTGTCTGTTAGGAAAAATGGGTTTTTTAAATTTTCTTATGTCCCGGTTTGGTTTAAACTTTTTTTTATATATATACTAGCCGAAAGCCGCCCTCCGGGCGGCTTTTTGGCTAACTCCTGCGGGGGGCTTTTTGGTGGGGGCCCTTTGGGCCCCCCACCCTGTGGGTTTTGGGGGGCCCTTTGGGCCCCCCCAAACCCTTGGGCTCTCCAGATAGCCCCCCTTTTTAACCTTTTTTCCCGAAATCATGGGTGTAGAAATTAATTATTCCCCCCCCCATTCACTCCCCCATTAAACCCCTCCCCCCCCCCCACCCTTCACTCACCCATTACCCATCACCCCCCCCCCATTCACTCAACCCCCCTTCCCCTCACCCCCAAAACCCTTTTTACTCACCCATTTTCCCATCACCCCCCCCCCCCCAACCCCCAAACCCCCCCCCATTACCCCCTTCCCCCCACCCCGAAACCCCTTACCCACCCCCCCCCCCCACCCTTTACTCAAACCCCTTACCCCCTCACCAAAACACCCATTCACTCACCCTTAAACCCCCCACCCCCCCCCCCCCATTCAACCCCCACCCATTACCCATCCCCACAAAAACCCATTCACTCACCCATTACCCATCCCCCCCACCCATTCACCACTCATTAAATCACCCCCCCCCCATTCAAATTTACCCCTTACCCATTAAACCCCACCCCCCCATTCACTCACCCATTTCCCTCACCCCCCCCCCCTTTTACTTCATTCCCATTACCCAAAACCACCCCCATTACCCATCCCCCCAACCCCCTTCATTACCCCCCACCCTTCACTCACATTACCCCTCCCCCACACCCATTCACTCACCCTTACCCATCACCCCCCACCCATTTCACTCCCCATTTTCCCATCACCCCTCCCCCCATTCACTTTACCCATTACCCCTCAAACCCCCCCCGCCCCTTTACTCACCCAATTTCCCATCCCCCCCCCCCCACCCATTCCTCACCCATTACCCATCCAACCCCAAACCCTTCACTCCCCTTTACCAAAAACCCCCCCCCCCCCATTCCCAACCTCACCCCCCCAAATTTCCCATCCCCCCCCCCCCCCCATTCACTCCCCCCTTACCCATCCCCCCAAAAACCCCCCATTCAAATCCCCATTACCCAAACACCCCCCAAACCCCCCCATTTTACTCCCCATTAACCCCACCCACAAAAACCCTTACCCTCACCCCCCCCAACCCCTTCACTCACCCCCAATCCATTTTCACTTTTACCCATTACCCATCACCCACACAACCCCCCTTCACTCCCCCATTACCCATCCCCCCCCCCACCCATTCACTCACCCCTTACCCATCACCCCACACCCCCTTCCTCACCCATTACCCACCCCCCCCCAAACCCATTTCCCCCACCCATCACCCTCACCCCCAAACCCCTCCCCCCCCCCCCCCCCCATTTACTCCCCCCCACACCCATTTCCCAAACACCCCCCCCCATCACTCACCCAAATTTCCCATCCCCTACATCAAGGCTTCCTCTTCTCGCAAAACCCCCTTTTGTTTTCCCCCAAATTTTCGCAATTTGGGTGCTAAAAAAAAAAAAAAAAAAAAAAAAATGATGGATCATCTCCTAAGGGGTTTGGCTTTTGACCTTCCCCTGGTCCCAAACCCGAATTTCCAAAAAAGTGCCATATGAGGTGTTTGCGCCCCGGGGGGGGGAACCCCATACCCCCCCCACACACACACACACCCCCCCAAAAACCACAAAACACACAACCCAAAAGAACCGACAAAAACTTTCGCTTATTTTTACTACCGCAAAGCCGCCCCCGGGGGGACTTTTTGGCTAGCTCCGCGAACTATTTTTGTGCTTGGGGGGCCCCTTTTGGCCCCCCAACACAGACTCCCCCAGATAGCCCCCCTTTTAACTTTTCCCAAATCCCTGGTGTAGAAATTTTATGTATTCCCCCCAAAACCCCTTTCCCCCACCAAATTTCCCATCAACCCCCCCCAACCCCCCCCTTCCCCTCAACCCATTACCCTCCCCCCCCCCCAACCCCTTTTACTCACCCATTCCCCTTTAAACCCAAAACCCATTTCCCCCCACCCCTTACCCATCAACCCCCCCCCCCATTCCCTTTACCCATTTAAACCCATCACCCCCAACCCCCATCACCCCCCACCCATTCATCACGCCATCACCCCACACCCATTACCCATCCCCCACCCCCTTTCACCCTCACCCCTTACCCCTCACCCCCACATCAAGGGTTTCCCCCAATTCTCGCAACCCAATTTTTTTTCACAAATTTTTGGGTAAAAGGCTTCTAAAAAAAAAAAAAAAAAAAAAAATGATCGGGTCATCTCAAAAATTTGGGGTTAAAAAAATTTCCCCGGTCAAACCCCGGTTCCAAAAAAGGTTTCCCTATGATTTTTGCGCCCCGGGGGGGGAACCTATACCACACACACCACACACACACACAACACACACACACCACCAAAATACCGACAAACAGAAAACACTTTCGCTTTATTTTTCATTTCCCATCACCCCCCACCCCATTCCCTCACCCTCAAACCCCTCACCCCCCCCCCATTTTACCCCACCCATCACCCCCCACCCCCTACCCTCACCCCCCCCCCTTGCACTCCCAAATTTCCCAACCCCCTACCCTTTAAGGTTTTTCCCCCAATTCTCGGGAAACCCCCTTTTTTTTTTCCCCAATTTTCCTAATAGGTGCTAAAAAAAAAAAAAAAAAAAAAAAGTGGGTCCCAAACATCTCTAAGTGGGCCCCTTATTTTCCTTCCCCCCGGGGCAAACCCCGGTTTTTCCCAAAAAAGTTTCCCTAAAAGGTGTTTTTGCCACGGGGGGCGGAACCTTTTACCACACACACAACACCACACAGACAGACAACAGAAAAGACAGAACCCGACCACTTTTGCTTTTATTATTATAAAAAAAAAAAAAAAAATATATATTTATATTATATATAAAAATATATTATTTTATATATATATAATATATTATATATATAACCCAGCCGCAAAACCCCTCCCGGGGGGGACTTTTTTGGGTACTCCTGCGGAGGACTATTGGTGGGCCCTTTGCCCACCAAACCCAGACCTTTTCCAGATAAACCCCTTCTAAAATTTCCCCGAAATCAGGGGTTAGAAATTTTTTGTTTTTAACGCCAAACCCCTTTCACATCCCCCCCCAACCCATTCCCCTCACTCATTACCCATCCCCCCCCCCCCATTCAAATCCCCCTTACCCATTTACCAAACACCCCTTTACCATTTCCCCTTCCCATCACCCCCCACCCATTCCCTCACCCATCCCCCCCCCCCCATTCACTCACCCCTCCCCCCCACACCCATTTTCCCATCCCCCCCACCTCACCCTACTCAGTTTTTCCCCAAATTTCCCAAAGTCTAAACTCGGAAAAGCCCGTGGTCGGGGTGGGAGTTTTTAACTCAAAGGTTGGTCACTTTTGTTTTGGGTCCGGACTAATATTTTTTATAAATTAATTTTGGGGATAAAAATTGTGCCCCACTGAAAACCAAAAATATAGTTTTTTCCCGTTGTTCCCACTAATTATATGGATGACATGCATTACATGGACCCTTTTTTATAAAAAGCCCTTTTGCAAATTACTCGCCTCGAGTAGCAAAGCTAATATATTTTTTACATGTATATTGTGGCATGTAAATTTGGGCGATGTTCACACTGTTTTTCTAAGACAGTATTGCTGCGTCTGGCAAACGCTTGTCTCAATTTATTGTTCACGATTATACAATAAGCAATGCCTTGAAAAACGAAGAATAAAGAATGCCGAAATCGGCTTGTTGCTGCGACAATGTAGGTTATAATTGTGGAGGCGACACGCCGCGGCGGGGAGTGGTGGCGGGGATTGTGGCGGGAGATTGAATCAAAACATTGCGACTTCACGCGTCGACTCATTGCACTTCCAGCTTTCTATCTGATTGATACACCATAATAACAGGAAAATATGACTGCCTAGGTATAGATAACTTCTAAACATACGTTATTGACTATATAATATCATAGAGTAACATTTACCTCGCCTCCCAACTATAACCTCCTTGGTTTATTTGGTTATACAATGTTTTACAAAATCAGGCTTCTATACAATATACATATAGAAAAAATCGTTCTTAATATATACTTGTGTGTTTTAAGTGCAGTGGAATAAGCCCATATTTTTCTTTCAAGTTGACCACTTTTCACCAAATTGTGAGTTAAAACTGCCAGCGACCACTGGCATTTCGGAGTGGCAGTTCTCTCTAATTCTCGCAACCCACTTTTTTTCTCACAATTCTCGCTAATAGGCTGCTAAAAAATAAAATAAAATGTGATCTGATCATGCCCAAAATGGCCTTAAACCTTTCCTGGTCAACCTGGTTCCAAAACTGTGCCATATGATGGGATGCGCCACGGGGGTGGAACCTATAGCATACACACACACACACACACACACTACACACACACTTTCGCTTATATTATTTTATATATATATATATATATAATATAGATATATATATATATTATATATATATATATATATATATATATATATATATATTATATATATATATTATATTATATATATATATATATATATATATTATGGAAGGAAGGAAGGAAGAGGAAGGAAGGAAGGAGGAGGGCTAAGAGAGAGAGAGAGAGAGAGAGAGAAGAGAGAGAGAGAGAGAGAGGAAGAAAAGGAAAGGAGGTGACCCTTTATTAACTTTGTCTGGATTGATTGAGTGAAATCCCGACGGAGAGGGTGGAGAGAGAGAGAGAGAGAGAGAGAGAGAGAGAGAGAGAGAGAGAGAGAGAGAGAGAGAGAGAGAGAGAGAGAGAGAGAGAGAGAGACTAATATATGAAATCTTTCCCTAAAGTTCGTATACATTGCTGTGACACGAATGGAAGGTTTAGATTCGTACGTTTTAAAGAGCAAAATGCGTATATGTAAGATAAGAAGAAAAGATAAGAAAATAAGTAGTAGTAGTAGTAGTTGTAGTTGTAGTTGTAGTTGTAGTTGTAGTTGGTGTTGTTGTTGTTGTTGTTGTAGTTGTTGTTGTAGTTGGTGTTGTTGTTGTTGTTGTAGTTGTAGTTGTTGTTGTAGTTGGTGTTGTTTGTTGTNGAACAAAAAAACAACACACACCCACACACACACCACCACACACCACCCACACAACAAGACAGACGACAGACAGAGAGACACACTTTTTCTTATATTATTAAAGATTACCCATCACCCCCCACCTATTCCCTCACCCCTCACCCCTCACCCCCCCCCATTCACTCACCCATCCCCCACACCCATTTTCCCATCACCCCACCCATTCACTCACCCATTACCCATCACCCTACATCAAGGTTCCTCAATTCTCGCAACCTACTTTTGTTTTCACAATTCTCGCTAATAGGCTGCTAAAAAAAGAAAAAAAAAAAAGTGATCGGATCATCTCATAGTGGGCTTATGACCTTCCCCTGGTCAACCCTGTTCCAAAAATGTGCCATATGAGGTGTTTTTGCGCCACGGGGGGCGGAACCTATACCACACACACACACACACAACCCCGACGACACCCTTTCGCTTTTATTAATAAGAAAATATATATATATATATATATAATATATATAATATATATATAATATTATATAGACATATATATATAAAATATATATATAATATAATATATATATATATATATTATACATATATATATATTAACATATATATATAACAATATATATATATATATAATAATATTATACTATACATATATATTATACTAGCCGCAAAGCCCCCCTCCGGGCGGACTTTTTGGCTAGCTCCTGCGGAGGGCTATTAGTGGGGGCCTTTGGCCCCCCCTGTGTTTGTGGGCCGAAGCCCACCAAACACGGACTCTCCAGATAGCCCTTCTAACTTTCCTGAAATCACGGATGTAGAAAAGTATGTATTCCCCCCACCCATTCACTCCCCCATTACCCATCACCCCCCACCCATTCACTCACCCATTTTCCCATCACCCCCACCCATTCACTCACCCCATTTCCCATCACCCCCACCCCATTCCCTCACCAATCACCCATCATCCCCAACCCATCACCCCCCCACCCATTCACTTTCCCATCCAAACCCCCCACCCATTACCCATCACCCCACCCATTCACTCACCCATTACCCATCACCCTACATCAAGGTTTCCTCAATTCTCGCAACCCACTTTTTTTCACAATTATCGCTAATAGGCTGCTAAAAAAAAAGAAGAAAAAGTGATGCGATCATCTCATAATTGGGGCCCAAAACCTTCCCCTGGTCAACCCGGTTCCAAAAATGTGCCATATGAGGTGATTGCGCACGGGGGCGGAACCTATACCACACACACACACACACACACACACACACACAGACAAAGACACCCTTTTGCTTATATTTACCATTACCCATCACCCCCCACCTATTCCCTCACCCATCACCCATCACCCCCAACCCATTCACTCCCCATCACCCCACCCATTCCCATCACCCCACCCATTCACTCACCCATTACCCATCACCCCACCCATTCACTCACCCATTACCCATCACCCACATCAAGGTTTCCTCAATTCTCGCAACCCCCTTTTTTTTCACAATTATCGCTAATAGGCTGCTAAAAAAAAAAAAAAAGAATATCGGATCATCTCATAATTGGGCTTAAAACCTTCCCCTGGTCACCCGGTTCCCAAAAAAGTGCCATATGAGTTGATTTCGCCACGGGGGCGGAACCTATACCAGACACACACACACACACACACTCACACACACACACACACAGACAGACAGACAGACAGAGAGACACACTTTTGCTTATATTATTATAGATTACCCCTCACCCCCCACCTATTCCTCACCCATCACCCATCACCCCCCCCCATTCACTCACCCACCCACCCCACCCCCCTTTACCCATCACCCCACCCATTCACTCACCCATTACCCATCACCCAATCAAGGCTTCCTTAATTCTGGGCAACCTACTTTTGTTTTCACAATTCTCGCTAATAGGCTGCTAAAAAAAAAAGAAAAAAAAAAGTGATGGGATCATCTCATAAGTGGGCTTATGACCTTCCCTGGTCAACCTGATTCCAAAAATGTGCCTATGAGGTGTTTGCGCCACGGGGGCGGAACCTATACCACACACACACACCACACACCCCACAGACAGACACACTTTCGGTTTTATTAATATAGAAGTATATATATATATATATATATATATATATATATATATATATATATATATATAAAATATATATATATATATATATATATATATATATATATATATATATATATATGGGGCGCATGTGTGTGTGTAAATATCTATTATTATCTATCGATTTATTTTTTCATCCCCTTTCCCCCAAAACAAACACACACACACACACACACACACAGAGAAAGTAAGACGCTTATCAATGATTCGTTAGGCTTAAGAAGTCATTTTTGTCATTCTGTTAATGAAGGTTTCTCTCTTTTCTCCCCTCTCTCTCTCTCTCTCTCTCTCTCTCTCTCTCTCTCTCTCTCTCTTCTCTCTCTCTCTCTCTCTCTCTCTCTCTCTCTCTCTCTCTTCTCTCTCTTCTCCCCTCTCTCTCTCCGCTCACTCCTCTCTTTATTTACCTCTTGTTTATCATGATCATTTCTTCCTCTTCCTCTCCCTATCCATCCTTATTATCTTCTTCTTTCACTCTTTCTGTCTTTCTTTCGTCATCACTTTTTTCACATTAATTCTCACTACAGTATTTCCTTTGTTTCATAATTTTCTTCCTTTTACCACAAATGCATCAATAGTCCTACATTATTCTGTGTATAATTTACCTCTTTGTCTTTGCCTCTCTACCATTTCCTCTTGCCATTTCCATTCTCTTGCCAATTTCACTCCTTTCTCAGTTTTTTTCCTTTTTTCATATACTATTTTCGTTTCGTATACAGGAACTACCACGTGTAGGTCTCGCAGCCTCTTGTAGCTTCCTTATTTTCTTATGTTCTTATGTATATTTATTTCGTCTCATTTAATATCTGTCCTCGCTTTTTTAACATTATCTTCTTTCCCTTCTGCATTCTCTTGCTAATTTCACTCCTTTCCCTATTTTGTTTCCTATTTTCTTATACTATTTTTGTATATTCTTATCTTTTTTCTTTTATAACTCACTAATGCATCATATTCCTACATTATTTAGTGCATAATTTACTGTTTGTCTTCGCTTTTTTAACATTCTCTTCTTCCCTTTGCATTCTCTTGTTAATTTCACTCCTTTCTCTGTTTTTTTCCCTTTGTTCTAATACTATTTTCGTTTCATATATTTTTTCCGTCTTATTTACTGTTTGTCTTCGTTTTTTTACTATTCTCTTTTTTTCCCATTTATTTGCATTATTTTGATTTTCTTTACTCCTTTCTCTTTACTCCTTTCTCTTTACTCCTTTCTCTTTACTCCTTTCTCTTTACTCCTTTCTCTTTACTCCTTTCTCTTTACTCCTTTCTCTTTACTCCTTTCTCTTTACTCCTTTCTCTTTACTCCTTTCTCTTTACTCCTTTCTCTTTACTCCTTTCTCTTTACTCCTTTCTCTTTACTCCTTTCTCTTGACTCCTTTCTCTTTACTCCTTTCTCTTGACTCCTTTCTCTTTACTTCTTTCTCTTGACTCCTTTCTCTTGACTCCTTTCTGTGCTTCCTTCTATTCTATTCTTCCTTTCTATTCTCCTTTACT
>JACEEZ010008104.1:25000-27500 GCA_016584305.1 Chionoecetes opilio
ATAGTGAAGGTTTCCTGTTACGCGATTGGTCGAGGCAGATTTTCGCTTTTGTAAATATTAACACAGCAGTTTTGATAGGAGTGAGTACAATTATTTTTCCTCTCTCTCCGTGTGTATGTGACGATTTAAAGAAAAATATCAAGGCTGCATGAGTGAGAGAGAGAGAGAGAGAGAGAGAGAGAGAGAGAGAGAGAGAGAGAGAGGTAGTAGTAGTAGTTGTTGTTGTTGTAGTGGTAGTAGGGATGGTAGTGGTAAAAATAGTAGTATATGATGGTAGTGGTGATAGTAGTGTGTGTGTGTGGTGTGTTGTTTGTGTGTGTGTGTGTGTGTTTGTGTGTGTGTGTGTGTGTGTGTGTCTGTGTGTGTGTGTGTGTGTGTGTGTGTCTGTGTGTGTGTGTGTGTGTGTGTGTGTGTGTGTGTGTGTGTTTTTGTTTGTGTGTCTGTGTGTGTGTGTGTGTGTGTGTGTGTGTGTCTGTGTGTGTGTGTGTGTGTGTATCCTAGATCGCTTCTCTTATCTGGGTATCAATCTGTCTGTCTGTCTGTCTGTCACTGTCCGTCCATCTGTCTATCTTCCTTGTTTCAAACTCTTACACATTTATCTCTCAAATTTCCTCCATGGCTCGCTTTAATCTTTCTTTTTCTCTCTCTATCTTTCATTCTCTCTCTTTTACTCACTCTCTCCAAACCACTTCATTTAATTTGCCTTCTCCCTTAAAACTATTCTCCCCAACTTACTCACTTTACCTCCTCCTCTCCTCCTCCCCCCTCCTCCTCCTCCTCCCTCCTCCCCTCCTCCTCCTCCTCCTCCTCTCCTCCTCCTCCTCCTCCTCCTCCTCCTCTCTCCTTCCTCCTCCTCCTCCTCCTCCTCCTCTCCTCCTCCTCCTCCTCCTCCCCTCCTCCTCCTCCTCCTCCTCCTCCTCCTCCTCCTCCTCCTCCTCCGCCTCCTCCTCTTCCTCCTCCTCTTCCTCCTCCTCCTCCTCTTCAAATTCAAACTTCTCTCATCAGCCCATTTGATGTTTCTCTCATTCCTATCATCTTCCTCCTCCTCCTCCTCCTCCTCCTCCTCCTCCTCCTCCTCCTCCTCCTCCTCCTCCTCCTCCTCCTCCTCTTCCTCTGATTTACTGTCTTTTCCGAATAAATGAATAAATTAGATCAACTCTAATAAACAACATGATGGGGATAATTTGATCGGATTTAATTCTGCTGTTTGTTTAACCTTTGTAATCTAATTTTTCGTCCCTAATTCCTTTTTTTCTTCCTTTTTACTTTCCTTCTTTCTTCCTTTCTTTTGTTATTTTTCCTTTTTCTGTCTTTAGTTTTTTTTTTAGTTTTTTTTGCTATTTTCTTTTCTATTTTTTTTTGTATTTTTTGCTTTTTTCTTTTGTTTTTGTATTTTTTGCTTCGTCTTTTTTTTTTTTTTTGCTTTTTTTTTTTATTTTTTGCTCTTTTTTGCTTTCTTTTTTTGTTTTTTGTATTTTTTGCTATTTTCTTTAGTTTTTTTTGTTATTGTGTTATTTTGACTTTCTTCCTTTCTATTGTTTTTGTTATTGTTTTCTTTTTTCTGTTCTTCTGTTCATTCTTTTTCCACCTGTCTTTTCATTCTTCGGACAGAGAATCATAATTATCAAAGATTATAATATTATGATCGCTAGTGTGTAATGAACTCACGACCTTGACCACTCGACCTTGAATTCTCTCTCTCTCTCTCTCTCTCTCTCTTCTCTCTCTCTCTCTCTCTCTCTCTCTCCTCTCTCTCTCTCTCTCTCTCTCTCTCTCTCTCTCTCTCTCTCTCTCTCTCTCTCTCTCTCTCTCTCTCTCTCTCTCTCTCTCTCTCTCTCTCTCTCTCTCTCTCACATATTGACAAATAAAGTCAACTCGGGGCATGAAAAAATATAAATGTCCTTGTCCGGTCACAGGAAGCGCGCGCGTGGACACACACACAACACACCACACACACACACACACACACACACACACACACACACACACAACACACACACACACACACACACACACACACACACACACACACACACACACACACACACACACACACACACACCGGTGGTTTATTTTGTGTGACGAAAAGTTACAAAACAATTTACTGGCCTACATATATGCCGTATTTTTATCTCGTTTTAAAGAGAGAGAGAGAGAGAGAGAGAGAGAGAGAGAGAGAGAGAGAGAGAGAGAGAGAGAGAGAGAGAGAGAAAAGAGAGAAGAGAGAGAGAGAGAGAGAGAGAGAGAGAGAGAGAGAGAGAGAGAGAGAGAGAGAGAGAGAGCGAAGGAAAAGAAGAGGAATAGTTTTTTTCTCGTAGGGGACAAAAAATTTGCTGATTTGTAATGAAGTGAGTTAGTTAAGTAGACTATCGTAAAGACTTTTCCTCGTAGTATAAGGGTAAAATAGGAGAGTCGCAACAGATTCCCTTCCCTATCAACCGTATAAAAAACCATATATATAATCATGTGTATAGAACATTTTCTACTTACAATGACACGT
>JACEEZ010008104.1:35000-37500 GCA_016584305.1 Chionoecetes opilio
GCGTGACAACTTGCTTAATTGGCTAACAACACGGTAATTATTGGGTACTTAGCGGTAATAGTGGCGCTGGATGTAACGTCAATTAAAACACGGAAATATTGTAAAGCTGCTTAGATTGCCGGATGGGTTGTTAAGTAGATAAAGCATCGACTTAGGGTATTAAAGTATCAGAGCACTGGTTCGAATCCCGGTCTCGTGCTTAGTTTGTTATAGTCTATTTCTGGTTTTCAGAGTAACAGTAACAATCTTTCTGATGTGAAAAATTTATGTAGGAAAAATATATTAGTCGTGTAGAGGTGACTTGTGTTAGGACAGAAACTATAACAATTCTTGACTTATTCTTTTCCTGTGACTGATTCGGGAACTGACTTACACACACACACACACACAGACCACACACACCGCGCGATGGTCAGGTACACCGCGCGATGGTCAGGTGACAGCGTACCGGGCTCCCATTCTGTGGGTAGGCGGTTCGAATCCTCGCGCTCCCGGGGATTTTTCACTGACAAATTCGGGCGGTTACTGTCCCCCTTGAGCAAGGGGATGGGGGTGTGTGGTGTGTGAGGTCCCAGCATTGCCCAAAGATCGGTAATAATGAGCTCCAAGCTCGCACTGAGAGGGTGAAAACTGGCGATCGCGAGCCAGCTGGCGTGGACAAGACCATGGGGTGAGTAACACACACACACACACACATACACACAAACACACACACACACACACACCGCCTTGTGTCATAACTTTCTATTTTTTTGCTGGGGGGAAGCAAACTTTAGAAGCCTACTAACTAACAATATAATTAACTAACTCACTGTAACTAACTAACTATTACAAACTAACTACTAACTAAAATACAGATCACCAAAAAATTCTACGAACTGACAACTAGCGGGCTTTTTGCTACATTTTGGTATACCATTAGCCAATTTTTTAACCCCTTGAGACCCAAAACGTAATTTCTATTGTAATTTATGTACCATTAGACGATTTTTAGTGAATATAAGCAATATTTTGTAGATATGACCTGTTTAGTATCCTTGTCGACTAACTAATTTGGTATTTTAAGCTACTGTTCTTAATGGTATGGCTAACAACAGACGATTTTATATAGCCAGGGAAAGATAGATCTGGGTGTGAAGGGGTTAAGACATCAAAATAACGTTAAGAAGAGAAAGAAAGACATGAACCATACGTGTACGGTCATCTTTACGGCATATTTCATTCATCCTTTGATACCTTAGGCCTTCCCAGACTCGTGATGAATAAAGTAGTGAGTGATGAAAGAATGAAAGGTGATCTGGGGAGGTCTGAACTTTGCAATATTCAGACGCCGATGTGTGTGATACGCCGAACCCAAGTCGATAGTTACGTAAATATTGCAATGTATGTTAATCCCTTTACACCCAGATCTTTCCTTTGCTATAAAAAAAATCGTGTTGTCGAGCCATTAAATTACGTAAAGCAGCTGAATATACCAAATAAGTTGTCGACAAATATACTAAATAGGTCCTATCTATAAAATATTACTTATATTCACTACAAATCGTCAAATGGTACCCAAATTACAATGGAAATTACGTACTGGGTCTCAAGGGGTTAACGTGCACCTATGTATACGTTCTATTCTATACGTTTTATGTATATGTTCTATGTATAGCCTAAGAGAATAAGATGGTAAATTAAACTGAAGAAAATAACGGATGGAGGGAGGAAGGCTAGAAGGAGATATATCGGTGAGGAGTGAAGAAGGAAGGGAGGGAGGTATAAGATAAGATACTCTGATCCTATCTAGACATTTTGCAAGTACCAACTACAAGGTTATTGACTATACAAAGCGCCACCACGCCAGGACGAACTTGATGGGCGCGAGAGGGAGGGAGGTAAAGATGGAAGGAAGGAAAGAAAGAAAGAAAGAAAGAAAGAAAGAAAGAAAGAAAGAAAGGAAGGAAGAAAAAAGAGAGAGGAAGAGAAGAGATGCAGAGATATATCGGTGAGGAGTATAGACTATAGAGGCGAGGTAGGGAAGGAAGGAAGGAAGGAAGGAAGAAAGGAAGGAAGGAAGGAAGGAAGGAAGGAAGGAAGGAAGGAAGGAAGGAAGGAAGGAAGGAAGGAAGGAAGGAAGGAAGGAAGGAAGGAAAGAAGGAAGGAGGTTAAAAGAGTGGGTGGGTGGGTGGGGATGAGCCTTCTACTGTCCTATCCCTTCTCTCTTATTATCTAGTTAGTGTAGTGTAGTTCAATCAAACAGCCATGTAAGGACCTAATGGTTTGTTGCTGTTTGTGCTTCCTTTGTATTCCTTTGTATTCCTTTGTATGATCCTGTAGCATGATGTATACATGAGAGACTATGTGTGTGTGTTTGATTACGCACTGGACTCGCGATCAGCGCCTGTTACCCTCCCGGAAATAGCTTAATGGGTATCATTTACCTACAAATTTAGGCTGAAACGAGGTGAAAATGGTGTTTACAAATGTTTTTATGGTGGTGGTGGTGGTGGTGTAG
>JACEEZ010008104.1:45000-52500 GCA_016584305.1 Chionoecetes opilio
TTTCCTAGTAGCTTAGAACTTTTCCTACATCGCCTATATTGTATCCCTTTATCCACTTAAAAACTTCTAATGGATCGGCATTTACCAGGTAGTGAAAGGGAATGGCAAGGAAAATCACCAGTTTACGAGACTCTTGGTGCGTTAATTAGTTATGTTCCTTAAGAAATAGGGAGAAATGGTTCACAAATAGGGTGGTAAAAAAGGAAATAGGGAAAAACTGGTTCATAAATAGGGTGGTAATAAATGCCTTCTCTCCTTCCTTCCTTCCTCTCTTCATTCCTTCCTTCCTTCCTTCCCTCCTTCCTTCCTTCCTATTCTTCCTATTCTTCCTATTCCTCTCTTAACTCTCCTTCCTTCCTTCTTTCCTTCCTTCCTTCCTTCCTTCCTTCCTTCCTTCCTTCCTTCCTTTCTTCTTTCTTCCTTCCTTCCTTCCTTCCTTCCTTCCTTCCTTCCTTCCTTCCTATTCCTCTCTTAACTCTCCTTCCTTCCTTCTTTCCTTCTTTCCTTCCTCTCTCCATTCCTTCCTTCCTCTCTTCATTCCTTCCTTCCTTCCTTCCTTCCTTCCTTCCTTCCTCTTCCTTCCTTCCTTCCTTCCTTCCTATTCTTCCTATTCCTCTCTTAACTCTCTTCCTTCCTTCTTTCCTTCCTTCCTTCCTGCCCTCCTTCCTCCTTCCTTCCTTCCTTCTTCCCTCCGGCGCCTGTTCGGGTCAGGTTCAATGGTTGTTAAGGGGTAAGTTACCATTGAAAACCCAATTAGTATCATTAAGGCAAGATGACACTCCTGTACGTGTGTGTGTGTGTGTGTGTGTGTGTGTGTGTGTGTGTGTGTGTGTGTGTGTGTGTGTGTTTCGCTTGAACTTTTACACTTGATTGCTATTTCGTGTCCAAGGATATTTCTTTTCTGTTCTGATTAATTTTGTTATTCGCCTTGCCTCTCCTCCCCTCCTCCTCCTCCTCCTCCTCCTCCTCCTCCTCCTCCTCCTCCTCCTCCTCCTCCTCCTCCTCAGTAATACCCAAAATCTCTCCGTATTTTCCTGTAATTTGTGTACGTGGAGTAAAATACAGGAGAAGGAAAAGTGAGAGAGAAAGAAAGAGAAGAGAGAAAGAGAGAGAGAGAAAGAGAGAGAGAGAAAGAGAGAGAGAGAGAGAGAGAGAGAGAGAGAGAGAGAGAGAGGAGAGAGAGAGAGAGAGAGAGAGAGAGAAAGAGAGAGAGAGAGAGAGAGAGAGAGAGAGAGAGAGAGAGAGAGAGAGAGAGTGTGTGTTACTTAAGTGTTATGCAAAAATTTTGATGGTGACGATACCGACATCAAAAAGTGCAAAAATGCTGTCGAATTTTTACGTCATTAAGGAAAGAACTACGACGAAGTGTTATTGTTGCCACGCACACACACACACACACACACACACACACACACACACACACACACACACACACACACACACACACACACACACACACACACACACACACACACACACACACACACACACACACACACACACCAGGCAGCAGTGCAGGTGTGACGTTACGCTGCGTCACGGCCTCACAGGTGTTTTAATTAATGTATTGAAGTAATTATTAATTTTTAATAATAAGGATTGCTATAGTATTCCTAGGTGTTTATAAGTACTTTGACAATCGCATGGATGGCTCAAATAGGGATTAATAATAATACTTATACTGAAAATACTAATACTGATCATCGTATTGAAGTAATGATTAATCTAGCAATGCCTGTCATATTTTTATGTCTTGTAGTAAGTTTTGTCTAATATGTGATTTTTAAGGAATATCTGGAAGTATCATGTCATTGTGAATTGGCTGAAATAGGGATTGCTAATCATTGTAACTGAAAACTGACTCTAGATTCGTGTTCAACATGCCCGAAAACTGCTCGGAACAGATTTTCAAGCAAATCTATTTTTCAAAAAATATTGCAAATTTTGCAAGGGGTATCCTTGATTTTTCTGATCAAGATTCTGATCAAGGGTGCCTTGATTGTTTTGGAAAATCACTTTTTTTTCAATAAGTAAAAAACTAGGGCAGATAATTGCAACATGTATAGAGAAATAAATATGAAGTAGATCAAAGGCTATCATTTGGCGTAAAGCAAAACAATATTAAATGGTAAATAACCGAGAAAATAGCATATTCGTACATTTATACAAAATATCAATTTTCTCGACAACCATGAAGTGTTTTGACAAACCACTTACTGCATCATGTAGAACACCTGAAGATGAGCCTTTGTTAATTCGATAAGTTTTCTTTTACGACTCATAGTTTTGCGGCAAAATAACAAAAACATTGATCGTCGTCAATTTTGCAATATTTTTGAGCAGCCAGAAATCCGAAAGTTTTTTTTGCTAGATAATTGTAAATGCCTGGGATAAAATGGTAGATTAATCCATTTACAATAACTTTTGATGGGTAAGTGTTGCTGTGTGAGAAGTGAGTTGCATAACCTCCAACTATTTGTTCACTATTTTACAAAGTGAGGATTGAATGAGTTTTATCTCTCTCTCTCTCTCTCTCTCTCTCTCTCTCTCTCTCTTCTCTCTCTCTCTCTCTCTCTCTCTCTCTCTCTCTCTCTCTCTCTCTCTCTCTCTCTCTCTCTCTCTCTCTCCATTTCATTGTCATTCCCTCTTTTCTCTCTCTTCCTCTTTTTCCCCATTTCTCTCCCCTCTGATGTCTCGAGACTCACCATTAGACCATTACATTCCATCCATACCTCCATTATTCCATGCCATGCTGACCTCTCACTCCCTCCACTCCTCCCTCCCCTCCCTCCTCCTCCCTCCCTCCACTCCCCTCTTCCCTTCTCTCCTTCCCTCTCCCCTTCTCTCTCTCCCTCCTCCCTTCCTTCTTCCATATCGACGTCTTTCCCTCTTCAAATTAACATGAATCTGCATGTCAAGGATTGGGGACATGGCAACATTCTCCTCCTCCTCCTCCTCCTCCTCCTCCTCCTCCTCCGTCTTTCTCCTTTTCCTCCTCCTCCTCCTCCTCCTCCTCCTCCTCCTCTTCCTCCTCCTCCTCCTCCTCCTCCTCTTCTTCCTCTTTCTCCTTTTGTTATTTTCCTTCCTTCTATATATATCTTCCTTCTTCTTTCTTCCTCTGTCATTGTCGCTTTCCTATATTTCTTCTTCCTCCTCCTCCTCCTCCTCCTCCTCTTGAAATTCAGAAAGCCTTCGATACAGTTCCACATAAGCGACTTTTGACCAAGCTAAGGGCACATGGCTTAGGAGAGCAATTATGTTCATGGATTGGCGATTGGCTTTCAAATCGTAAACAACGGGTAGTAATAAATGGCGAGGCATCTGATTGGTTAGATGTTACTAGTGGGGTGCCTCAGGGCTCGGTCTTGGGTCCTACTCTTTTTCTGATATATATCAACGATCTGGACTGCGGACTTGTATCTAAAATATCGAAATTTGCAGATGACACCAAATTAGGCGGTAAATCATATACTAGAGAAAACTGCGAACTCATACAAAGTGATCTCGACAAACTATCAGATTGGAGTGATAAATGGCTATTAAAATTCAATTCCGATAAATGTAAAGTAATGCATATAGGCAACGATAACCTCAAATATAACTATCAAATGCAAAATAAATCGTTAACTGAAGTACAGAAGGAAAAGGATTTAGGTGTCATCATCAGTAATGATGCATGCTGTCCTGACTGCCGTGTGGCAATCAGGTACCATTCCTCCTGACTGGAAAAGGGGGCTGCTGGTCGTCCCTATCTGGAAAGGGAAAGGGGACCGTCAGGACTGCAACAATTACCGCGGTATTACACTGTTCAGCGTACCAGGCAAGGTGCTTGCCCATCTATTGCTGACACGAATTCGCAGTCATCTGGTGAAGCATCAGAGACCTCAGCAGTCTGGGTTCACGCCTGGTAAGTCAACAACGGACCGTATCCTAGCGCTTCGTGTCCTGGTGGAACGCCGACGTGAGTTTCGACAGGGGATGCTTGCAGCCTATGTTGATCTCAAGAAGGCGTTTGACTCAGTGCATCGTGAGTCACTCTGGGATCTTCTGCGACTTCGAGGGATTCCTGCAAGGACTATTGGTTTGATAACTGGTCTGTATTCTGGGACTGAGAGTGCTGTGAAGTGTGGGGCAGGTGTATCCAGCTTCTTTCCTGTGAATACAGGAGTGAGGCAAGGGTGCGTCCTTGCCCCATCACTTTTCAACGCTGTATGGACTGGGTATTGGACAAGGTTGTAGATCAAAGTGATTGTGGAGCATCCGTCGGCAACACCAAGATCACTGATCTTGTTTTTGCCGATGATGCAGTAATCTTTGCTGAGTCGCTGGAGGTCCTGGTGATGGCTCTCGAGGCGCTGCACGAGGAGGCAAAGCCTTTGGATGCAGTCTCCTGGTCAAGACCGGTCAGGTGTTTGGAGGACTTACTAGATGAAGCAGTACAGTCTGTTCATGTGCTGTGCGAGGACATGAGATTTGGAAAGTCTTTTCTACCTGGTAGCGCAGTCCCTTTAAAGACGGCGGGTCACGTCAAGAGCCTTACGGCGGATTGGCATAGCCCACGGTGTATGGACTCGCTCAGCGGGAGTATTTGGCGTTGTCGGTAACCGTGCAGAAGGACAAGATCCGGATCTTCAAGTCGATTGTGATCCTGTCTACTCTATGGTTGTGAGACATGGACACTAAATAGTGACTTGAAGAGACGAATCAATGCCTTTGGTAATAAGTGTCTCGCAGAATCATGGGTATCGCTAGGATGATTACGTACAAATCAGCGATGTGCACCGTGAGACTGAATCGAGGCCTATTACCTGCCATTTGTCCGTCAGCGCCAACTTCAGCTATATGGGCAGTGGGCACGTACCCGAAACCGATCCTTCCCATCGGGTTGTATCTGTAAGAGACAATCCGGCGTGGAGGAGGCCAAGGGGGCGCCCACAAGGCTCGTGGCTGGGGCAAGTTGATGTTTCTTGTCGAGAGCTGCTTGGTATGGGAAAGGAGCCTGCATGGGAACTCGCGCGTGGTGACCCCCGGGAGTGGCGTCGTAGGGTGGGCGAGGCGACGCGCCCCCCGGCGTATGCCCCCAATGATTGATTGATTGATTGATCAGTAATGATCTTAAAACCAGTCTGCATTGCTTAGCTGCCAGTAAAAAGGCAAATATGATGCTGGGCTTTATTAAAAGTAACTTTGAACATAAAACTCCGAAAGTAATGACACAATTATACACGTTCTTGGTTAGGCCGCACTTGTAATATGCCGTTCAATTCTGGTCGCCCTGTTTCGTAAAAGATCAAGCCAAATTGGAATCAGTGCAAAGAAGAGCAACCAAACAAATTCCATCTCTGCGAAATTCATCTTATGAAGAAAGACTGCGGAAACTTAATATGTTTTCCTTAAAGGATCGTAGAATCCGTGAGGACTTGATAAAAACCTTTAAGATCCTAAAAGGTTTTGATGTCATTAATCAAGAGAACCTATTCGAGCTTTCAACTCTAAGTGACAACAAGAAATAATGGTTTAAAACTAAACGGTCAACGTTGCATCACCGATCTCCGTAAAAATGATTTCAATGTTAGAGTCGTTGATCGATGGAACAAGTTACCAGCAAATGTTGTCGGACCCAGCACAATAACTACATTCAAAAACAGACTCGACGCGCACTCTAAAGTAAATGGGTATTGATAGTGCGAATTCGTATCTAGTCCCCCGTATCGATTAGTTGTAGTGGTAGTGGTAGTTGTAGTTAGTATTTTTCATATCCTATCATTCTGCACTAAGAAACTTCCATGTTCCTATCCTCTTTAGGGACATGGTATCATTTTCCAACTGTTTTCTTACAAGTAGTTGATAGTTAGTAGTATGTAGTGCAGCAGATACCCTCGCTATGGACCAATAGGTCTCCTGGTGTCTGTTATTCCTATGTAATCCTATGTAAAATCCTCTCCTCCTCCTCCTCCTCCTCCTCCTCCTCCTCCCTCCTCCTCCTCCTCCTCCTCCTCCTCCTCCTCCATTATGCAGTTTTTCTATATTGCATGGTATCACTTCTTTTCCGGCCAGCTTCGGCTGGAGGGATGGGTGGGTGGGGAGGAGCCTTCTACTTCCTATCCTTTCTCTCTTATTATCTAGTTAGTGTAGTGTAGTTAAAGCAAACAGTCTTGTAAGGACCTATCGGTCTGTTGCTGTTTGTGTTTCCTTTGTATTCCTTTGTATTCCTTCCCTGTTCTTCTAGTGTCAGTGTTGATGTATATTTAGCTTTTATTCATAATTTTCTTTCTCATCCAACAAATGTGAGGGCCAAGGAGGTGAGGTTTAAAGGCCGCTGGTGTGTATTACTTATAAAACTTAATGAGGGAATTAGTTATAATGATCGAATTTAATCCACACACACACACACACCAACACACACACAACACACACCACACACTCTGCGGAACGAAATTAGTGAGTATGTTTTAACTAATTGTTCTGAGAATCGCATCTTTTATTTATATATGTATGAAGGGTGAGGGAGGGAGAGAAGGAGGAAGGGAGAGAAGGAGGAAGGGAGAGAAGGAGGAGGAGGAGGAGGAGGAGGAGGAGGAGGAGGAGGAGGAGGAGGAGGAGGAGGAGGAGGAGGAGGAGGAGGAGGAGGAAGGAAGAGAGGGAGAGAGGAGGAGGAAATTACGGAGGATTAATAATTTTGACGGTCATCAATCATGTAGGAATAAGAGCATTTAGATATACACAGACAGACAGACAGACAGACAGATAAATAGACAGACAGACAGATAAATAGACAGACAGACAGACAGACAGACAGACAGAAGAAATAGACAGACAACAGACAGACAGAAGACAGACAGATAAATAGACAGACAGACAGTAAATAGACAGACAGACAGAATAGACAGACAGAGAAACAGACAGACAGACGAAATAGACAGACAGACAGAAATAGACAGACAGACAGACAGACAGACAGACAGACAGATAAATAGACAGACAGACAGATAAATAGACAGACAGACAGATAAATAGACAGACAGACAGACAACAGACAGACAGAAATAGACAGACAGACAGAAAATAGACAGACAGACAGATAAATAGACAGAAGACAGACAGACAGACAGACAGACATAATAGACAGACAGACAGATAAAGACAGGACAGACAGACAGCAGACAGCAGAAAATAGACAGACAGACAGAAAATAGACAGACAGACAGACAGACAGACAGACAGACAGAGATAATATGACAGACAGACAGATAATAGACAGACAGACAGATAAATAGCAGACAGACAGAGAACAGACAGACAGACAGAAATAGACAGACAGACAGATAAATAGACAGACAGACAGATAAATAGACAGACAGACAGACAGACAGACAGACAGACAGATAAATAGACAGACAGACAGATAAATAGACAGACAGACAGATAAATAGACAGACAGACAGATAAATAGACAGACAGACAGAGAAATAGACAGACAGACAGATAAATAGACAGACA
>JACEEZ010008104.1:60000-62500 GCA_016584305.1 Chionoecetes opilio
AGATTGTGATGAACATGGAGATTGAAGTGTATGTGATATGTATGTGAGTAATTCATGATACTATGAAAGTAACTTCATTACTGAGAGGGGCTCTTATGTGGAGTAAACGAAAAAAACTATTTACGAAAAAATGAATAGTCACCCATGTTGCCCGCACGGGAAAACTGAAAAAATGTAAACCTATCAGTACATGGGACCTCCGGCCTCTGCGTCTAAAAGCCTATTAATCTGCTAACTTTTTCTGTCGCTTTTTTTTCTCTTCTTTTTTTTAAGGTAAAGGTTAGGTTAGGTATATGTTAGGTTAGGTTAGGTTAGGTTAGGTTAGGTTAGGTTAGGTTAGGTTAGGTTAGGTTAGGTTAGGTTAGGTTAGGTTAGGTTAGGTTAGGTTAGGTTAGGTTAGGTTAGGTTAGGTTAGGTTAGGTTAGGTAAAGGTTAGATTAGGTATAGGTTCGGCTTAGGTTCAATTTGTTTTTTATCATTTTTGTTGCAAATCACTAAGGGGAAAAAAAAAAAAAAAAACTGATTTGCGACAGAAACGGTTAGCAGATTAATTCAAAACACATCAAAACTCACCAGAAAAAAATTGTTTCGTCCACCAAAAAAAAGTTCGGTGTTCATCTGGAAATTTACCCTTTTTTCAAACTTCTCATCGGGTTTTCATTCTTTGTGTTGAAACTAAAGAAAAATATTATGATTATTTTCTCCATCACCTTTTAAAATCACATATCATATTCATAACTTTTCTTTTACATTATTGGTTTGTTTGCTTGCATGTGGCGGTGAGTAGCTCAAAGGAATTCGTATTGACATTTTTTCCACGCCCCACACACACACGCACACATACACACACACACACACACACACACACACACACACACACTCAGAACTGACAATTATAATTCCTGGACTAGAGTGTATCAGGCTGTCACAATACCATTAAGTCAAGTGTTGTGTTCCTGCTTGTTTTACTGAGAGGAGGAAAAAAATATACAAGCAGAAAGAAGCATTAATAAATAATTAGAATAATAATGACAATAATAATGACAATAATAGTAATAATAATGATGATAACTCCCTTCCATCCTTAGTAGGTGAGTCACGCGGGTGTACAAATGGCTTTAATTAGGCCCGCGTCGCACCTGTAAAAAATTCCCAAGTGAAGGACTTGTGTGCCAGCCTCCTGAAGGGACAGATGTGGCACGCTTAGATAAGAGTAGGAAGAAGAGGAAGGAAGGAAGAGGGAGGATATAAGATGAAGAAGAAGGAGGGAATAGGAGGAATTGAAGAGAGGAATAAGAAGAATGGAAGTAAAGGAGGAAGAGGAGGAAGGGAATAGGAGTGAAGGAGTAAAGGATGTAGGATTAGTAAATGGAGAAATAGTAAAGATAAAACAAGGAGGAATAGGAAGTGGAGCAGAATGAGGAGGTGGAGGTGGAGACGTAGTTGTGAGGAGGAGGAGGAGGAGGAGGAGGAGGGGGAGGAGGAGGAGGAGGAGGAGGAGGAGGAGGAGGAGGAGGAGGAGGAGGAGGAGGAGGAGGAGGAGGAGGAGGTCGTCGACTCACTTCTCAGAGGACACTTCACACACAGGCAAGTCTCACGCCAAACAAAGAGATCAGATCACGATAATACATTTTTTATTTTTGCTACTTTTTGACTTTTACGCCAAGATGAAATTCGGAGAAAAGCAAATTGTGACAGACGTGAACAAAAAAAATCCAATAAAACGATGTATTTTTATTTTTACTTATAGAGGTTTTTTTATGAGTTGGTTGTTGTTTTTGTGGTTTGGTGTGTTTGTGTTGTTGTTTTTGTGTGTTTTGGTGTGTTTGTGTTGGTGTTTGGTTTTGTGTGTTGTTGTTTGGTGTTGGTTTTTGGTGTTGGTTTGGTGTTGGTTTGGTGTGTTTTGGTGTTGTTTTTGGTGGTTGTTTTTTTGGTGTTGTTTGGTGTTGGGTGTTTTTGGTGTGGTTTGGTGTTTGGTTTGGTGGTTGTTTTGGTGTGTTTTGGTGTTGTTTTGGTGTTGTGTTTTGGTGTGTTGTTTGGTTTTGGTTTGGTGTTGTTTGGTGTTGTTTTGGGGTTTGGTTTGGTGTTGTTTTGGTGTTGTTTTGGTGTTTTGTTTTGGTGTTGTTTGGTGTGGTTTGGTGTTGGTTTGGTGTTGTTTTGGTGTTGTTTTTGGTGTGTTGTTGGGTGTGTTTTGGTGTTGTTTTTGGTTGTTGGTTTGGTGTTGTTTTGGGTTGTTTTGGTGTTGTTTTGGTGTTGGTTTGGTGTGTTTTGGTGTTGGTGTTGTTTGGTGTGTTGTTTTGGTGTTGTTTTGATGTTTTGTTTTTGGTGTGTTTTTGGTGTTGTTTTGGTGTTGTTTTGGTGTTGTTTTGGTGCTGTTTTGGTGTTGTTTGGGTGTTGGTTGGGTGTTGTTTTGGTGTTGGTTTGGTGTTGGTTTGGTGTTGTTTTGGTGTTAGTTTGGTGCTGTTTTGGTGTTGTTTGGGTGTTGGTTTGGTGTTGTTTT
>JACEEZ010008104.1:70000-85000 GCA_016584305.1 Chionoecetes opilio
TCTTCCTCTTCTTCCTTACCGTTATTCTCCTGACCTTTTTCTTCTTTTTATTCATAATCTTTTCTTCTTCCTGTTGTTGATTTTCCGTCTTTTCCTCCTTCTTCTTCCTCCTCCTCCTCCTCCACCTCCTCCTCCTCCTCCTCCTCCTTCCTCTTCCTCTCCTCCTCCTCCTCCTCCTCCTCTTCCTCCTCCTCCTCTCCTCCTCCTCCTCCTCCTCCTCCTCTTCCCGAAGTTAAACGAAGCAGTGAAGCAGATTTAGAATAACTTAATGAACGGTCTGGAGTCATTTCCGAAATTACACACCGTCCCGCGGGAAGGTTTGTTCCATTACTGATGAACAGTTTGCCTGGTGTCCACCCTCCCCTCCCCCCTTAATGTTGTTGTTATGAGTGCTATCATCATCATCATCATCATTTTCTTCATACACCCACCCACACACACACACAGACACACACACACACACACACACACACACACACACACAGACACACACACCCACACACACACACACCCACACCCACACACACACACACACACACACACACACACACACACCCACACCCACACCCACACCCACACACACACACACACACACACACACCCACACACACACACACACACACACACACACACACACACACACACACACACACACACACACACACACACACACAACACACTCACTCACCTTTTCAGACACGTAAAGTAAAGTATAAGGATATAAACACCCGGGTTTCATTTAATGTTTGGGTTTCATTTAATGTTTGGGTTTCATTTAATGTTTGGGTTTCATTTAATGTTTGGGTTTCATTTAATGTTTGGGTTTCATTTAATGTTTGGGTTTCTTTTCTTTTTATTTATTGGGTTTGGTTTCTACTCTGACTGGAAGTTGTGTGTGTGTGTGTGTGTGTGTGTGTGTGTGTGTGTGTGTGTGTGTGTGTGTGTGTGTATGTGTGTGTGTGTGTGTGTGTGTGTGTATGTAACAACAGCTTTTTTTTCGATGCAAAGTAATTACAATGCACAAAGGTGAACGCACATTCTTAGCACTCCTATTATAGTCATCATCATCATCATCATATCGACCCTCTGATCTAAGCCTTCTGCCCCTCCTCCTCCTCCCCTCCCCCTACCTCCTCCTCCCCCTCCTCCTCCCCCTCCTCCTCCTTCCTCCTCCTCCTCTCCTCCTCCTCCTCCTTTTCCTCTCCCTCCCTCCTCCTTTTTTCATCATTGTACTCTTTTCTTATTTTACCTATTGTTCTTGATCTTCTTCTCCTCCTCCTCCTCCTCCTCCTCCTCCTCCTCCTCCTCCTCCTCCTCCTCCTCCTCTCTCCCTCCTCCTCCTCCTCTCCTTTTTCCTCCTTGTCTCTCCTCCTCCTCCTCCTCCTGTTTGCAGATGACACCAAATTAGGCGGTAAAGCATATACTAAAGAAAACTGCGAACTCATACAAAGTGATCTCGACAAACTATCAGATTGGAGTGATAAATGGCTATTAAAATTCATTCCGATAAAATGTAAAGTAATGCATATAGGCAACGATAACCTCAATATAAACTATAAAATGCAAAATAAACGTTAACTGAAGTACAGCAGGAAAAGGATTTAGGTGTCATCATCAGTAAATGATCTGAAAACCAGTCCGCATTGCCTAGCTGCCAGTAAAAAAGTCAAAATAGATGTTGGGCTTTATTAAACGCAACTTTGAACATAAAACTCCGAAAGTAATGGCACAATTATACACGTCCTTGGTTAGGCCGCACGATTGAATATGCCGTTCAATTCTGGTCGCCCTTTTCGTAAAAGATCAAGCCAAATTGGAATCAGTGCAAAGAAGAGCAACCAACAAATCATCTCTGCGAAATTCATCTTATGAAGAGAGACTGCGGAAACTTAATATGTTTTCTTTAAAGGATCGAAGAATCCGTGGGGACTTGATAGAAACCTTTAAGATCCTAAAAGGATTTTATGTCATTAATCAAGAGAACCTATTCGAGCTTTCAACTCAAGTGACAACAAGAATAATGGTTAAAACTAAACGGTCAACGTTGCATCACCGATCTCCGTAAAAATTATTTCAATGTTAGAGTCGTTGATCGATGGAACAAGTTACCAGCAAATGTTGTCGGAGCCAACAAAATAACTACATTCAAAAACAGACTTGACGCGCACTGTAAAGTAAATGGGTATTGATAGTGCGAATTCGTATCTAGTCCCCCGTATCGATTAGTTGTAGTGGTAGTGGTAGTTGTAGTTAGTATTTTTCATATCCTATCATTCTGCACTACGAAACTTCCATGTTCCTATCCTCTTTAGGGACATGGTATCATTTTCCAACTGTTTTCTTACAAGTAGTTGATAGTTAGTAGTATGTAGTTCAGCAGATACCCTCGTCATGGACCAATAGGTCTCCTGGTGTCTGTTACTCCTATGTATTCCTCCTCCTTTTTCCTCCTTGTATTCATAATCTTTTCTTTTTTTCCTATTTTTGTTGATCTTTTTCTTCTTGTTATTCTCCTTCTTCCTCCTCCTCCTCCTCCTCCTCCTCCTCCTCCTCCTCCTCCTCATCCTCCTCTTCCTCCTCCTCCTCCTCCTCTTCCTCCTCCTCCTCCTCCTCCTCCTCCTCCTCCCCGCCTCTTCCTTTCCCCTTTAAGATGAAATAAAATAAAAACGTGAACAAATTAGAGTAAACTTTCTTGTGTTTCGTCCTACTTAACTCTCTCTCTCTCTCTCTCTCTCTCTCTCTCTCTCTCTCTCTTTGTCTCCTCTCTCTCTCCTCTCTCTCTCTCTCTCTCTCTCTCTCTCCCCTCTCTCTCTCTCTCTCTCTCTCTCTCTCTCTCTCTCTCTCTCTCTCTCCCCCCCCCTTGGGAAGTTGATGAGAGAAAAATGTGTAAGAAAAACAAGTGAGTTAATGAGACAAGGTAGAGAGGTCAAGAGGTCAATAGAGAGGTCAATCTTAGAGGTCAGCAGGTAAGGGGCAAGACAGGTCATTTAGGGGTCATTCATCGGCCTCATTTAACCTCATTATTGACCTTTATTATTCTCGTAAGCTCACCATCATGACACAAGTAACTTTTAAATGTTAAGTTTAAAAAAATGTGATATGTCTGGTTTCAATTTTTTTTCATTTTTTTTTTATAAGTTATGTGTGTGTGTGCGCGCGGGTGTGTGTGTGTGTGTGTGTGTGTGTGTGTGTGTGTGTGTGTGTGTGTGTGTGTGTGTGTGTGTGTGTGTGTGCGTGTGTGTGTGTGTGTGTTTTCGTAGCTTGACACGTAGTAAATGATGTTTTTTATTTGTGTTTTTAAAAGAATAAGATGAGAAGAGTCCTCGGGGTGCAGGAATATAAAGTAAGTAAAAAGTAAATATAAGTAAAATAAAGAGTAAAAAGTAATATAAAGTAAACAAAGAGTAAATTAAAGAGTAAATATAAGTAAAATAAAGAGTAAACAGTAATATAAAGTAAATAAAGAGTAAATATAAGTAAAATAAAGAGTAAAGTAAGGAGTAAATATAAGTAAAATAAAGAGTAAAGTAAGGAGTAAATATAAGTAAAATAACGAGTAAAGAGTAATATAAAGTAAATAAAGAGTAAAGTAAAGAGTAAATATAAGTAAAATAAAGAGTAAAGAGTAAATATAAATAAAATAAAGAGTAAAGAGTAATATAAAGTAAATAAAGTGTAAAGTAGAGTAAATATAAGTAAAATAACGAGTAAAGAGTAATATAAAATAAATAAAGTGTAAAGTAAAGAGTAAATATAAGTAAAATAAAGAGTTAAGAGTAAATATAAGTAAAATAAAGAGTAAAGAGTAATATAAAGTAAATAAAGAATAAAGTAAAGAGTAAATATAAGTAAAATAAAGAGTTAAGAGTAATATAAAGTAAAGTAAAGAGTAAATATAAGTAAAATAAAGAGTAAAGTAAAGAGTAAATATAAGTAAAATAACGAGTAAAGAGTAATATAAAGCTGTGTTTGTGGGTTTTTAAAGGGATATGAAGCACTGTCAGTATTGTCGTCTGAGTGCACATGAAGGGGTTAATTAATACGCAGTTAGGGTCTCTCTCTCTCTCTCTCTCTCCTCTCTCTCTCTTCCTCTCTCTCTCTCTCTCTCTCTCTCTCTCTCTCTCTCTCTCTCTCTCTCTCTCTCTCTCTCTCTCTCTCTCTCTCTCTCTCTCTCTCTCTCTCTCTCTCTCTCTCGGCACCGTCAGGCCACTCCCGGGGTTGTGTTGTGCTGTGTTGTGTTGTGTATATAAGTGTTGTGTTTGTGGCAACCTTTGAACTAACGTAAACTCTTAAACCACCAAAGTTACTCTTGCTATTTTGGTTATTCTTCCGGTATTTATTTATTTATTTATTTATTTTATATATATAGTATGTATAATTATTTTATTTCTTTCATTATTATTATTTTTTAGGTTAGGTTAGGTATAGGTTAGGTTAGGTTCGGTTGGGTTCGGTTAGGTTCGGTTAGGTTCGGTTGGGTTCGGTTAGGTTCAATTTGTTTTTTTGTCCGTTTTGTTGCAAATCAAAAAAATATAAATGATTTGCGACAGAAACGGTTAGGTGATTAATTCAAAACACATCAAAACTTACTAGAAAAAAATAGTTTCGTCCACCAAAGGAAGTTCGGTGTTCATCTGGAAATTTACCCACATTTTATTTTTTTACGTAGAGAGGATTTAACACTACCCACTATATAATCCTACTCTTTACTTACTACTACTACTTTATTTATTTTACTACTACTCTTTACGGCTACTCTTTATTTACTACTACTACTTTATTTATTTTACTACTACTCTTTACGGCTACTCTTTATTTACTACTACTATTTTATTTATTTTACTACTACTCTTTATTTACTACTACTACTTTATTTATTTTACTACTACTCTTTACTTACTACTACTACTTTATTTATTTTACTACTACTCTTTATTTACTACTACTACTTTATTTATTTTACTACTACTCTTTACGGCTACTCTTTATTTACTACTACTACTTTATTTATTTTACTACTACTCTTTACGGCTACTCTTTATTTACTACTACTACTTTATTTATTTTACTACTACTCTTTACGGCTACTCTTTATTTACTACTACTACTTTATTTATTTTATTACTACTCTTTACGGCTACTCTTTATTTACTACTACTACTTTATTTATTTTATTACTACTCTTTACGGCTACTCTTTATTTACTACTACTACTTTATTTATTTTATTACTACTCTTTACGGCTACTCTTTATTTACTACTACTACTTTATTTATTTTACTACTACTCTTTACGGCTACTCTATATTTTATGTCTGTATCTTTTATTACTTAGCGTTGTAGTAAAAACAAAATAGGTTTCTTTTTATTCAGTTCAACATTAAGACATCACAATCTTATTTTATATTTAATATTTCGTCTTTGCTGCGAGTAAAAAGCTGTAGTAAGAATTCTGTAGTTAACCCCTTGAGACCCAGATTTTTCCTTTGCTATATAAAATCGTCTGTTGTGAGCCATAAAATTACGAAGTGACTGAATATACCAAATTAGCTCGTCGACAAGTATACTAAACAGGTCATATCTATAAAACATTGCTTATATTATTTAAAAATCGTCTAATGGTACCCAAATTACAATAAAAAATTACGTTCCGGGTCTCAAGGGGTTAAAGCAAGAAGAGCCATAAACTGTACTGCAAGAATTCTCTATAGTCAATATTTTTTAACGAGGCGAAAAATCGAATCTATCTTAAGGTCTCATGCTTAAAATGATGCCTATGTTTACCTGATAATATGGTTAACTCTGATAAAATGCAACTGAAATTTAGAAGAACCGTAGTATTCTCTTCTCCTGGCATCAAATATCAGTCAGTAAGCAGCAAGGGATTAGGATTTCTCGCCTCGTTAAAAAAAATAGTATAGTTAAAGTAAAATGAGTCATAGTGTTGCCTCGGGTTAACATTATTATTGTACATAACACTGGACGTCTCGCAGCGACACCACTGAATCCAAGCGGCTTCACATAATTCACAGCGTCTATTTTTCATGATTACGCGGGAAGGGACACGGCGGTGGAAGGCAGGCAGTAAGAACACACACACACACACACACACACACACACACACACACACACACACACACACACACACACACACACACACACACACACACACGCTCAACCCCCCACCACACACACAACTTATAAAAAATATATGAAAAAATAGGAACCCAGACCTGCCACATTTTTTTTCTTTTTCAACCTGGCATTTTACGTTACTTGTGTTTTGATGGTGAGTTTACGAGAATATTAAAGGTCAATAATGAGGTCAAATGAGGCCGATGAATGACCCTTGAATGACCTGTTTCGCCTCCTACCTGCTGCTAAGATTGACCTGACTACACTCTTTTATTCATGTCAATTCAATACTAAATTATCGGCTTCTACCTCCTCTTCCACCTCCTCCTCTTCCACCTCCTCCTCTTCCACCTCCTCCTCTTCCACCTCCTTCTCTTCCACCTCCTTCTCTTCTACCTCCTCCTCTTCCACCTCCTTCTCTTCCACCTCCTCTTCTACCTCCTTCTCTTCCACCTCCTCCTCTTCCACCTTCCACCTCCTTCTCTTCCACCTCCTTCTCTTCCACCTCCTTCTCTTCCACCTCCTCCTCTTCTACCTCCTTCTCTTCCACCTCCTCCTCTTCCACCTTCCACCTCCTTCTCTTCCACCTCCTTCTCTTCCACCTCCTTCTCTTCCACCTCCTTCTCTTCTACCTCCTTCTCTGTTTGAGGTAGTGGCATGCATACATCGCCACGCCAAGCATACCAAGGAGAGAAAGCAACATCGATCTGCAGTACCACCTTCGAGTCATAAGAATGGGCGAAGCAAAATTAATCCCAGCGCTGTGAATATGAATAAAAGATACACGTGAATACAAAGATTGCTCCAATTACACCATTACACAATCTTTCTGTTTACCTCATCACCCGGACCTTCTTCCTTCCCCCGAGCCTTATACATAATAATATAAGAAAATAAGGAAGCTACAAGAGGCCGTGAGACCTACACGTGGTAGTTCCTGTTACTTAACACTATCTACATCCACCTTTCATCCCCATCCATGAAATTATCTAGCCTCCTTTTAAAGCTCCCTAATGACTTCGCACTAACTACCTGTCTACTGAGTCCATTCCAATCATTTACCACCCTATTTGTGAACCAGTTTTTTCCTATTTCTTTTTTAAATCTACGCTTTTCAAGATACAAGGGTACGTAGGGTGAAATAGGGATAAGCATTGTAGTCATCAGCACACTGACTCCATATTCGTGTTCAGCATGACTCAAAGCCCCCATGAACCAATGTTTATAAGAATCTGAGATATAAAAAAAATTCCTGAAAATTTGCAGGGGTACTCCTTATAGTTTTCGCAAAAAATAATATATTTTTAAATAACTCAAAGACTCCAGATTCGTGTTCAGCATGACTCAAAGCCTCCATGGACCAATTTTTATAAGAATCTGAGATATCAAAATGTCCAGGGGGTGGGGGGGGGGACGCCTTACAGTTTTGTCAAAAAATCATATATTTTTATATAACTCAAAAACTATGAGGCGCACGTAAAAACGTAAAATATGTATAGAATAATAAAGATAGAGCAAGCAAGGACCTTTCTTTTGAGCTTTAGTAAAATCAATTTGGCATTTAAGACTTCGAGAGGTTATGTTGATTTTTGCAAAACATCCATTTTGTTCACCAAGTCTAACCTATATTCTCACTGTATTCATTTATTTATCCCTTGTCGATGTCCCATAACCTCGCGAGAATGATCCAACGTGTATTATTCTGTCTCCTGGTACCTATGAAGTCTCCTATCCTATCCTGTCTCCTAGTCTCCTGGGTACCATTGCTTAATCTGGTATATACATTTTTTTTCTTCAGTTTTATTTATTTTCTTTTGTTTGTAATCTATTTTAATTTTTTTTACCTATTTCATTATTTCATTATTCCTTATTTCTCCTGGTACCTATAAAGTGCATGATCCTGAACGTTCAAGGCAATATTACAACGACCACTGTCTCTGAAATATCTTTAAAAAATGCAAGCTAGTGATCGAACATGAACGCAGGAAGGTAAAAAAATACGAGTTACATACCGGTTCAGTTCATGTGGTAGTTATTAATGTTGTAAATATGTGTCTCCCTTCACCTTCTCTTCATCATCTTGCGTGCTATGTATGTCAAGTCTTGGAAAATGTATTTCTCCAAGGACAAAGTCATTATTTATATTATATGAAATTATGAATGATATGCAAAATTCGAGGCACTTTTGCATGTTTGATGACGAAAATAATGTCTTGTCTGAGAAAATGTTGAAAATATTACGCAGGTCATCATAACTTTCAATTATTTGTTGATTTAGTAAGACAATGAATGATTTCCTGGTAGTCTGTCACTATTCATCTCTCTGCTGCTCTGTTATTTCAGTTCGTGTGGCTCAACTCTCTCTCTCTCTCTCTCTCTCTCTCTCTCTCTCTCTCTCTCTCTTCTCTCCTCTCTCTCTCTCCTCTTCTCTCTCTCTCTCCTCTCTCTCGCTCGCTCGCTCCTCGCCTCGCCTCGCTCGCTCTCTCTCTCTCTCTCTCTCTCTTCTCTCTCCTTCTCTCTCTCTCTCTCTCTCTCTCTCTCTCTCTCTCTCTCTCTCTCTCTCTCTCTCTCTCTCTCTCTCTCTCTCTCTCTCTCTCTCTCTCTCTCTCATTCCATCTATTAACATTATTCTCGTTTACCTATGACTGATTCTATTAACACATCAATTTCCTACTTTTCATTTTAAGCAAAAACTGATTTCACAATGATCGTTGTTACCTAACTATCCTCCAACCTCCACTTCTGTAACTAAATCTTCCCTGTTTGTTAGTAATAAATCTAAAATATTATCTCCTCTAGTAGGCTCCTTGATTGCTTGCCTTAGAAAGTTATCCCTTCACCTTACCCATGATCTAAAGAGTAGTACTTAAATCATGACCTCACCTCACCTGGTTTACCCTCAGTACCTATACAAAGTCAATAGGAAGTGGTAAAGTCGCGTATCCGTTGTTTGGGGTCACCGCGCGCCGCCTCGACAGCTGACAATATATGTAAACAAACGACGGATCAAGTGACGACTCGCCTGTCCCGCTAATGACTTGTTTGCCGGAGGTAATGACTCACCTCAGCTTTGTTATGTCACGTGACGCCCACTAGTCTGTGCTTTCCTCCCCCTCCCTCACCCCTTCCCCTTCCCTTCCCCCTCCCCTCTTTTTCTCTCCCCTCTCTCTCTCTCCCCTCCCTCCCTGTCAGTCTGTCTGCCAATTTGCCTCCCTCACTCACTTTTGCTTCCTTTGCTTGCCTTCCTTCCTTACTTCTTTTCTTCCTCCCATCCTTCCTTACTCCAAGAAGAGAGAGAGAGAGAGACAGAGAGAGAGAGAGAGAGAGAGAGAGAGAGAGAGGAGAGAGAGAGAGAGAGAGAGAGAGAGAGAGAGAGAGAGAGAGAGAGAGAGAGAGAGAGAGAGAGAGAGAGAGAGGAAATAGGAGCACAAATGTAATAAGGTTGATAATCGTGTGTGTGTGTGTGTGTGTGTGTGTGTGTGTGTGTGTGTGTGTGTGTGTGTGTGTGTGTGTGTGTGTGTGTGTGTGTGTGTGTGTGTGTGTGTGTGTGTGTGTGTGTGTGTGTGTGTGTGTGTGTGTTTTCAGCGGGAAGCAAAAGCGATCCCAGAGTCATCAATGAGGTAATCTAATAGCGAATAATCTCGTTCTGGTTATTGACTCACTCGTTCACTCCAATAATGTGTCCACTCACTGGTTGTTACCTCCGCCAACGAAGTTGGAGGGAGGTTATGTTTTCACCCCGATCTGTTTGTTTGTTTGTTTGTTTGTTTGTTTGTTTATTAGTGTACGGGATTTCTCGAAAAGTTACGAATATATTTGGACCAAACTTGATATACTAAATCTATTTGGGATAAGGAAGAACAGATTTAATTTTGGATGAAATCGAATCACAACTGTTGCCATGGCAACCAATTGAAGAAATATTCGGGCGGAGGTATGAGCTCTACTGAGTGCCCCCCCTCTAGTTTATTCATGTGTTTGCTTTGTCATCCCTTTATGGAGAGGAAATGAAAGTAAGGAATTGAGGGAGAGGAGGAAATGAAAGAAATGAAAAAAGGAGAAACATGCAGACGGACTGATAAGAAATTAATCAAAGGAAGAAAGAATGTGTACCTAGAAATGCCAGTTCATAATAACTAACTCATAATTATAACTTGCAATACTAAGTCATAATAGAAACTCATAATGCTAACTCATAATAATAACTCAGAAACTCATAATAATAACTCATAACATTAACTCATGATAGAAACTCATCATACAAACTCAAAATATTAACTCAGAAACTCATATTTCTGTCTCATAACACTAACTCATTATAGCCCATTCCACCCACTCATAACACTAACTCATTCCAATTATTATAACTCATACTCATTCCAGTGACTCATAATCCTTTCTTTACCGTAGATAACACTATAGTCGCCAGTCACTCGCCACTGCACTAATGTCGCCAGGCACATTATATTACGAATTTTAGCATCACTACAGACTTTTATATGCCACTGAAGACAGGTAGTATGATGTACATAATATAAACTACTGTGCATGCCTCTTCAATGACACAAAAAAGTCTGTAGTGATGCTAAAATTCATAATATATTGTACCTGGCGACATTAGTGCTGTGACAAGTGACTGGTGACTATAGTGTTATCTACGGTAAGGTTAACGAGTATCTGTGAGGCTTGTGAATTAATTATGGTTGTGTTGAATAGCGAAGGGACGCCAGTGTTGGGGGGGGGGGGGGGGGGGGGGGCGCTGGACATTGGTTGTGTTAATCTGTTTATTAGCCAATCACTGAGTGCAGTTCGGAAATTGATGGGCCAATGAACACCTGACTTGAAGGGCAGGACAGGTGATGGGCTGGTGGTGATGGGCTGGTGGTGGTGGTGGTGGTGGTGGTGGTGATGGTGGTGGGGGTGTGGTGGTGGTGATGGTGGTGGTGGTGGTGATGGGGTGGTGGTGATGGGGTGGGGGTAGTGGTGGTGGTGGTGGTGGTGGTGGTGGTGGTGGGGGGAGGTGATGGTGGTGGTGGTGGGGGGGATGGTGGTGGTGGTGTGGATGGTGGGTGGTGGTGGTGGTGGGGATGGTGGTGGTGATGGGGGGTGGTGGTGGGGTGGTGGTGATGGGTGTTGGGGGGGGGGGGGGGGGGGAGAGAGGAAAGAAAATAGGAGAAATGAAGGAAGACAAAGGAAAATAGGGATAGAAAGAAGGAAACAGAAGAAGAATAAGAAAAGGAAGGAAGGAAGAAAGGAGGAAGGAAGGAAGAAGAGGAAGGAAGGAAGGAAGGAAAGGAGAGGAGGAAGGAAGAGGTAGGAAGGAAGGAAGATGAGGAAGGAATAGGAAGGAAGGAAGGAAGGAAGGAAGGAAGGAAGGAAGGAAGGAAGGAAGGGAGGAAGGAATAAGGTAGATAGATGGAAGGAAGATAGGAAGGAAGGAAGGAAGGAAGGGAGGAAGGAATATGGTAGATAGATGGAAAGAAGATAGGAAGGAAGGAAGGAAGGAAGGAAGGAGGAAGGAATAAGGTAGATAGATGGAAAGAAGATAGGAAGGAAGGAAGGAAGGAAGGAAGAGAGGAAGGAATAAGGTAGATAATGGAAGGAAGATAGGAAGGAAGGAAGGAAGGAAGGAAGGGAGGAAGGAATATGGTAGATAGATGGAAGGAAGATAGGAAGGATAGATAGATACATAGAGAGAAAGAGGAATAAAGAGAAAGAGAGATAAAGGAAATAGAGTTAACCAGGAAGTGAAATAACAGAAATATTGTCCTCGCTTTCCAGAATAAAAAAAACTATATTAAAAAAATTCGTAAACGCTTTGCAAAATAAAGATAAAAATAATCGTAAACGCAAGAAATAAAATAAAGTACCGTATTTTCTCTGTGTTATAAAGTTATGCCACAATTACATGATTTGATGAGGTCGAAAAAAACTAAAACAAAAGTACACGCGAAAAAGTTATGACAAAATGATAGAGAGAGAGAGAGAGAGAGAGAGAGAGAGAAGAGACGAAGAGAGGAGGAGAGGAGGGAGAGGGAGAGAAGAGATGAGAGAGAGAGACAGGAGAGAGAGAGAGAGAGGAGAGAGGAGAGAGAGCGACGAAGAGACTAGAGAGACGAGGATGAGACGAGAAGAGAGAGAGACAAGAGAGAGAGAGGAGAGACAGAGAGAAGAGAGAGAGAGAAGGAGAGAGAGAGAAGAGAAAAGGAGAGAGAGAGAGAGAGGAGAGAGAGAGGAGAGAGAGGAGAGAGAGAGAGGAGAGAGAGAGAGGAAGAGAGAGAGAGGAGGACTGAGAGAGAGAGAGGAGAGAGAGAGAGAACGTAATTTAGGATCAAGGAAGTAATCAATTTGTATATTTGAAGAATGTAACAAATTAGATCCACTAATTAATAAACAGAGAGAGAGAGAGAGTAAGTGAGAAAGAGAAAGAGAGAGAGAGAGAGAGAGAGAGAGAGAGAGAGAGAGAGAGAGAGAGAGAGAGAGAGAGAGAGAGAGAGAGAGAGAGAGAGAGGAGGAGAGATATAGAGAGAGAGAGAAGCAGTGTTGACTCGCCAAAACGGCCTGAAAGAGGCGAGACACGACTGCTTTTGAGGTAACGAAGAGCTAAGTATCGCCACTGTTTGTCAGGTGCTCTCTCTCTCTCTCTCTCTCTCTCTCTCTCTCTCTCTCTCTCTCTCTCTCTCTCTCTCTCTCTGATCTTTCCTCCACTCCTTACCTCCTCTCTCTTCTACTCCTCCTCCTCCACTTCCTCCTCCTCTACTTCCTCCTCCTCCTCCTCCTCCTCCTCCTCCTCTTCCTCCTCCTCACAAGTATTGGGCCACTGAAAGATAATAATAATATCTTGGTAAATGATAATAAGAGTATGGCGTTCGTACTCAATGATTACTTTAATGCGGTATTTATTAAAGAAGACGAAACTCCATTACCAGAACCAGTAAACATGTATGCGGGACTCGAAAGGGATAGACTGGTAATAGGAGAGATAACAGTAGAAGAAATATCAAAGTATTTGCTGAAACTTGACCCAGCAAAATCCGTGGGGGTGGACGAAATCTCGCCGCGAATACTTCGCGAATGTCACAGTCAACTTTCGCTCCCATTAAAGATTATTTTCAATAAATCGCTAAGTGACAAAAATGTTCCTAGTATGTGGAAATTAGCATTAGCTAATTTCCACATACTATATACACCGATATTCAAGAAAGGGAGTAAGAGCCTCACAAGTAATTATCGCCCAATTAGTCTAACGTCCGTGATTGTTAAACTATTTGAAAAAATTTATTGCGGGATAAAATAGTGTCTTTCTTGATGAAAATAAACTCAATACTAAAACTCCCAGCATGGATTCGAAATAAGAGATCCTGCTTAACAAACCTACTGGATTTTTTTTAATGTCATTTATTCAAACTGGGACGCTAAAATTCCCTCGGATGTAATATACCTTGATTTTCAGAAAACCCTTCGATACAGTTCCCCATAAGCGACTTTGACCAAACTAAGGGCACATGGCTTAGGAGAGCAATTATGTTCATGGATTGGCGATTGGCTTTCAAATCGTAAACAACGGGTAGTAATAAATGGCGAGGCATCTGATTGGTTAGATGTTACTAGTGGGGTGCCTCAGGGCTCGGTCTTGGGTCCTACTCTTTTTCTGATATATATCAACGATCTGGACTGCGGACTTGTATCTAAAATATCGAAATTTGCAGATGACACCAAATTAGGCGGTAAAGAAATTAGGTACTAGAGAAAACTGCGAACTCATACAAAGTGATCTCGACAAACTATCAGATTGGAGTGATAAATGGCTATTAAAATTCAATTCCGATAAATGTAAAGTAATGCATATAGGCAACGATAACCTCAAATATAACTATCAAATGCAAAATAAATCGCTAACTGAAGTACAGGAGGCAAAGGATTTAGGTGTCATCATCAGTAATGATCTGAAAACCAGTCCGCATTGCCTAGCTGCCAGTAAAAAGGCAAATATGATGTTGGGCTTTATTAAACGTAACTTTGAACATAAAACTCCGAAAGTAATGACAACAATTATACACGTCCTTGGGTTTGGCCCCACTTGGAATATGCCGTTCAATTCTGGTCGCCCTGTTTCGTAAAAGATCAAGCCAAATTGGAATCAGTGCAAAGAAGAGCAACCAAACAAATTCCATCTCTGCGAAATTCATCTTATGAAGAGAGACTGCGGAAACTTAATATGTTTTCCTTAAAGGATCGTAGAATCCGTGGGGACTTGATAGAAACCTTTAAGATTCTAAAAGGTTTTGATGTCACTAATCAAGAGAACCTATTCGAGCTTTCAACTCAAGTGACAACAAGAAATAATGGTTTAAAACTAAACGGTCAACGTTGCATCACCGATCTCCGTAAAAATTATTTCAATGTTAGAGTCGTTGAACGATGGAACAAGTTACCAGCAAATGTTGTCGGAGCCAACACAATAACTACATTCAAAAACAGACTTGACGCGCACTGTAAAGTAAATGGGTATTGATAGTGCGAATTCGTATCTAGTCCCCCGTATCGATTAGTTGTAGTGGTAGTGGTAGTTGTAGTTAGTATTTTTCATATCCTATCATTCTGCACTACGAAACTTCCATGTTCCTATCCTCTTTAGGGACATGGTATCATTTTCCAACTGTTTTCTTACAAGTAGTTGATAGTTAGTAGTATGTAGTTCAGCAGATACCCTCGTCATGGACCAATAGCTCTCCTGGTGTCTGTTATTCCTATGTAATCCTATGTAATCCTCCTCCTCTTAAGGCACTTCCATTCTTGTATCATTATTTCTCCCTAATATTCTTTATGGCAAGTATATTCATTTGTATTTTTAATGTTTGTATTT
>JACEEZ010008104.1:87500-97500 GCA_016584305.1 Chionoecetes opilio
CTCTCTCTCTCTCTCTCTCTCTTCTCTCTCTCTCTCTCTCTCTCTCTCTCTCTCTCTCTCTCTCTCTCTCTCTCTCTCTCTCTCTCTTTCTATTCTAATTATTTTCTTCCATTCCATTCCTTCTATCATAGCCAACACACACACACACACACACACGCACACACACACACACACACGCACACACGCATACACACACGCACACACACACACACGGTCGATGGTGACCTAAGATGCAATGATTGGTCACGAGAAGAAGGCGTGACAAGATTGAAAAAGTTACATGAATTTTTTTTTCTCTCTCTCTCTCTCTCTCTCTCTCCTCTCTCTCTCTCTCTCTCTCTCTCTCTCTCTCCCCTCTCTCTCTCTCTCTCTCTCTCTCTCTCTTCCTCTCTCTCTCTCTTAGCGGGACAGCTTGTTGTGTTCTGTGGTTTAGCGATAACTTATGAATAAACTGAATTATTGAAAGCGACAAGTTTCAAACGGAATTATATTTTTCTTGCTCTAATACTAGGTGGTGGTGGTGTATGCGTTGAAGTCACGATAGTGTGTGTGTGTGTGTGTGTCTGTGTGTGTCTGTGTGTGTGTGTGTGTGTGCGTGTGTGTGTGTGTGTGTGTTGTTGGGTGGGTGGGTGTTTATTGGCTATTGATAAGAGAGAGAGAGAGAGAGAGAGAGAGAGAGAGAGAGAGAGAGAGAGAGAGAGAGAGAGAGAGAGAGAGAGAGAGAGAGAGAGAGAGAAAAAAAAACAGTTTGTATATTGATCATATTTTACTTGAATAATAAAAAAATACATTTAATAAAATTTCGTCAAAGAAGAAAAAACAGTTTCCTTTTTCTATCTTTTAAGGGCGATATCACAAGTCATGTAAAAAAATTATCTTAATACATCAATAACATAACTACAGACTTCTTGTTTCCTTCATTTTATCCTTCCTTCTATCCTTCCTTCCTTTTTTCCTTCATTTCATCCTTCCTTCCTTATTTCCTTCCTTTTTTCCTTCATTTCGTCCTTCCTTCCTTCTTTCCTTCCTTCCTTTTTTCCTTCATTTCATCCTTCCTTCCTTCCTTCTTTCCTTCCTTCCTTTTTTCCTTCATTTCATCCTTCCTTTCTTCCTTCCTTCCTTCTTTCCTTCCTTCCTTTCTTCCTTCTTTCCTTCTTCCTTTTTTCCTTCATTTCATCCTTAATCGTCTCCACCAATAAAAAAAAAAACTCCCGCCTTGGACTTTTTTTTTTTACATCGCAAAGGACTGGCCAAGGGCACACAAAAAGAGGTAACACAAAACCCGCTTAGTTGCCAGTCCCTATATAGAAGAGGAAGAGAAAACAGAAAGGGAGGTGGGCCAATATAGTTCGGGAGGTGTCTTGTCACTCCTCTCTCGCCTCTCTCTTCCTTGCCTCTCTCTCTTCTCTCTCCTCTCTCTCTCTCTCTCTCTCTCTCTCTCTCTCTCTCTCTCTCTCTCTCTCTCTCTCTCTCTCTCTCTCTCTCTCTCTCTCTCTCTCTCTCTCTCTCTCTCTCATTAAGAAAAGAATGTAAATAATTCAACTTTTTTTCCACATTTCAGAAACCCAGCCTTGTAGAGGGTTTGCAGATGCCCTCCCCGCCACACCCTGTCTTCTCCAACCGCCGCTGCACAAAAACAACGATGGTAATTACCCTATAACGCTTTGTGTAGTATTTGTGTTAGTTTATTTTTACTTACTAAGATTTTTTTTTTTTTTTTTCTACACCGACGAATTTTTGTTGCGCGGGGTGACCTCTTTTTTTGCTTTTTTTTGTTTGCGTGTGTGTGTGTGTGTGTGTGTGTGTGTGTGTGTGTGTGTGTGTGTGTGTGTGTGTGTGTGTGTGTGTGTGTGTGTGTGTGTGTGTGTGTGTGTGTGTGAAATATGCATTGCCACGTGATCGCTTTGGTTCTGTGTCGTGTATGTGTTTTCCAAGACGCGATAGATACGTAAGTAGATCAAAGAGGAGAAATAGAAGGAGTAAGGCAAAGAGAGGCAGAGAGAGGTAGAAAATTAATAGTTAGATGATAGAGAAGAAGAAGAAGGAGAAAGATATAGTGAATTACAGAAGGAAGGAAAGAAACGGCAGATGTCAGGATGGGGGGGTGAAATATTCTGCCTATGCTTAATACTTCAAAATACTGTCTTAACCCCTTCACGCCCAGATCTTTCCTTTGCTATAAAAAAAATTGTATGTTGTCGAGCCATAAAATTACGAAAAGTGACTGAATATACCAAACTAGTTAGTCGACAACGATACTAAACAGGTCATATCTATAAAACATTGCTTATAGTCACTAAAAATCGTCTAATGGTGCCCAAATTACAATGAAAATTACGTTCTGGGTCTCAAGGGGTTAAAACGTCATGCAAAGTATAGCAGTCTACTTACCAAGCTCGGAACTTAGCTAGCAGACCCCATGATCGATTGCAATACACAGAGCGGACATGCTGGCTTTCAAAACGAGCAAATATAAAAATAAATAATCATAATAATAATCATCTTAATTTTATTTTCACTCGAAGGCAAACAGGAAAAAAATAGAAAACAACAAAAGTGTGAAGAATTAGAAACTAGTAATTTTTTTTAATGATCAAGAACTAGTAACTTTTTTTATGTTGAAGAACTAGTAATTTTTTTTATGTTGAAGAACTAGTAACTTTTTTTTATGTTGAAGAACTAGTAACTTTTTTTTATGTTGATGAACTAGTAACTTTTTTTATGTTGAAGAACTAGTAACTTTTTTTATGTTGAAGAACTAGTAACTTTTTTTTATGTTTATGAACTAGTAACTTTTTTTATGTTGAAGAACTAGTAACTTTTTTTATGTTGAAGAACTAGTAACTTTTTTTATGTTGAAGAACTAGTAACTTTTTTTTATGTTGATGAACTAGTAACTTTTTTTATGTTGAAGAACTAGCAACTTTTTTTATGTTGAAGAACTAGTAACTTTTTTTATGTTGAAGAACTAGTAACTTTTTTTATGTTGAAGAACTAGTAACTTTTTTTATGTTGAAGAACTAGTAACTTTTTTTATGTTTATGAACTAGTAACTTTTTTTTATGTTGAAGAACTAGTAACTTTTTTTATGTTTATGAACTAGTAACTTTTTTTATGTTTATGAACTAGTAACTTTTTTTATGTTGAAGAACTAGTAACTTTTTTATGTTAAAGGGAAACTAGTAACTTTTTTATGTTGAAGAACTAGTAACTTTTTTTATGTTTATGACTAGAAATTTTTTTTATGTTTATGAACTAGTAACTTTTTTTATGTTGAAGAACTAGTAACTTTTTTTATGTTGAAGAACTAGTAACTTTTTTTATGTTGAAGAACTAGTAACTTTTTTTATTTTTGAAAAAACTAGAAAACTTTTTTTATGTTTGAAGAACTAGTAACTTTTTTTATGTTGAAAACTAGTAACTTTTTTTTATGTTTATGAACTAGTAACTTTTTTATGTTAAAGATCTAGTAACTTTTTTTAGTTGAAGAACTAGTAACTTTTTTTATGTTGAAAACTAGTAACTTTTTTTATGTTGAAAAAACTAGTAACTTTTTTTTATGTTTATGAACTAGTACTTTTTTTATGTTGAAGAACTAGTAACTTTTTTTTTATGTTGAAGAACTAGTAACTTTTTTTTATGTTGAAGAACTAGAAAACTTTTTTATGTTGAAGAACTAGTAACTTTTTTTATGTTGAAGAACTAGTAACTTTTTTTATGTTGAAGAACTAGTAACTTTTTTTATGTTGAAGAACTAGTAACTTTTTTTAATGTTGAAGAACTAGTAACTTTTTTAATGTTTATGAACTAGTAACTTTTTTTTATGTTGAAGAACTAGTATTTTTTTTGTTATTGAAGAACTAGTAACTTTTTTAATGTTGAAGAACTAGTAACTTTTTTTATGTTGAAGAACTAGTAACTTTTTTTTATGTTTATGAACTAGTAACTTTTTTTATGTTGAAGAACTAGTAACTTTTTTTATGTTGAAGAACTAGTAACTTTTTTTATGTTGAAGAACTAGTAACTTTTTTTTATGTTGAAGAACTAGTAACTTTTTTTATGTTGAAGAACTAGTAACTTTTTTTTATGTTTATGAACTAGTAACTTTTTTTATGTTGAAGAACTAGTAACTTTTTTTTATGTTGAAGAACTAGTAACTTTTTTTATGTTGAAGAACTAGTAATTTTTTTTATGTTGAAGAACTAGTAACTTGTTTTATGTTGAAGAACTAGTAACTTGTTTTATGTTGAAGAACTAGTAACTTGTGTTATGTTGAAGAACTAGTAACTTTTTTTTTATGTTTATGAACTAGTAACTTTTTTTATGTCGAAGAACTAGTAACTTTTTTTTATGTTGAAGAACTAGTAATTTTTTTTTTATGTTTATGAACTAGTAACTTTTTTTATGTTGAAGAACTAGTAACTTTTTTTTATGTCGAAGAACTAGTAACTTTTTTTAATGTGAAGAACTAGCAACTTTTTTTAACCCCTTCACGCCCAGATCTTTCCTTTGCTATAAAAAATCGTCTGTTGTTAGCCATAAAATTACGAAAAATAACTGAATATACCAAATTAGTTAGTGGATAAGGATACTAAACAGGTCATATCTATAAAATATTGCTTATAGTCACTAAATATCGTCTAATGGTACCCAAATTACAATGGAAATTACGTTCTGGGTCTCAAGGGGTTAGTGTTTAAGATGTAGGGATGAAAAAAAGACAGGAAAAAAATAGGGATGATTGAAATATGTAATAGTCATTCCCGCATTCCACCACTGACTGAGGCATGAGGACAACGGTATGCTAGTGGAATGCAGGAATGAGTAATGTATATCTTATTCATCCCAATTCTTGTTTTGTTCATTCCCACATCTTGAACATTGTAGAGAAAAAAAAATTGATGCTTGCTACTAAAAAAAACTATGAAGAATGAATACAAGAAACAGCAATGGAGAAAAAATATGAAAAATAGAAAAATTGATGTTATGAAGAAAAAAAAATTATGAAAATAAATGATGAAAAATGACGATGAAAAATAATGTTATAAAAAAATAGTGAAATATCGAAAAAATGATGATAAATAGTGAATAATAATAATGATAAAGGATAATAAATACTTAAATAGTAGATAATAGTAATAGATAAATAAGAAAAATAAGAAATAAGTCTGATAAATATTGCATGATAGCGTGTGTGTGTGTGTGTGTGTGTGTGTGTGTGTGTGTGTGTGTGTGTGTTGTGTGTGTGTGTGTGCGTATCTGATATTAGAATCATGTACGTCTTTTGGTCATGCATTTAGAAGCAGGACCGTGCACGCAACACCTCACACACACACACACACACACACACACACACACACACACACACACACACACACACACACACACACACACACACACACACATACACACATGACAAGCTGATGAAGAACTTTATCTCACTTTTCCTGCAACATGTCACGGTCACGTCACAGAGATTGACGTGTGAGACATTTTTACCGAACCTCTTTTTATGCACCTCTACTTTTAGCCTGCGTATTTTTTACTTTTGTTTCTAAAGCGTTTTGCTGTTGATTTTAAAAGTGTGAGTTTTGTATTGCATCTGATGGGCACGTAAGAGTGTAAGAGGCACCTGTTTAGGCACGTTAGGGTGTGAGGGGCACCTGTTTCGGCACGTAAGGGTGTAAGGGGCACCTGTTTCGGCACGTAAGGGTGTGAGGGGCACTTTTAGGCACGTAAGGGTGTAAGGGGCACCTGTTTTGCACGTAGGGTGTGAGGGGCACCTGTTTTCGGCACGTAAGGGTGTAAGGGGCACTGTTTCGGCACGTAGGGTGTGAGGGGCACCTGTTAGGCACGTAAGGGTGTGAGGGGCACCTGTTTAGGCACGTAAGGGTGTGAGGGGCACCTGTTTAGGCACGTTAGGGTGTAAGGGGCACCTGTTTAGGCACGTTAGGGTGTGAGGGGCACCTGTTTCGGCACGTAAGGGTGTAAGGGGCACCTGTTTCGGCACGTAAGGGTGTGAGGGGCACCTGTTTTGGCACGTAAGGGTGTAAGGGGCACCTGTTTTGGCACGTAAGGGTGTGAGGGGCACCTGTTTTGGCACGTAAGGGTGTAAGGGCACCTGTTTAGGCACGTAAGGGTGTGAGGGGCACCTGTTTAGGCACGTAAGGGTGTGAGGGGCACCTGTTTCGGCACGTAAGGGTGTGAGGGGCACCTGTTTTGGCACGTAAGGGTGTAGGGGCACCTGTTTAGGCACGTAAGGGTGTGAGGGGCACCTGTTTCGGCACGTAAGGGTGTGAGGGGCACCTGTTTTGGCACGTAAGGGTGTGAGGGGCACCTGTTTAGGCACGTAAGGGTGTAACGGGGCACCTGTTTGGCACGTAAGGGTGTGAGAGGCACCTGTTTTGGCACGTAAGGGTGTGAGGGCACCTGTTTTGGCACGTAAGGGTGTGAGGGGCACCTGTTTTGGCACGTAAGGGTGTGAGGGGCACCTGTTTTGGCACGGAAGGGTGTGGGAGGCACCTGTTTTGGCACGTAAAGGTGTGAGAGGCACCTGTGAGGCACGTAAGGGTGTGAGGGGCACCTGTGAGGCACGTAAAGGTGTGAGGGGCACCTGTTTTGGCACGTAAGGGTGTGAGGGGCACCTGTTTTGGCACGTAAGGGTGTGAGGGGCACCTGTTTTGGCACGTAAGGGTGTGGGAGGCACCTGTGAGGCACGTAAGGGTGTGAGAGGCACCTGTTTTGGCACGTAAGGGTGTGGGAGGCACCTGTGAGGCACCTGTTTTACCTGTTGGCACCTGTGAAATACTTCTATACCTGAGCTGGAACATTTGACGGGACCCCTGTGGTTCTCATTTTGCGATTCCTTTGATGTCAGGTGATTAGCTCGTCCAAGATGAAGAGAGAGAGAGAGAGAGGGAGAGAGAGAGAGAGAGAGAGAGAGAGAGAGAGAGAGAGAGAGAGAGAGAGAGAGAGAGAGAGAGGTGTGTTTAGAGTGAGAGATTTACCTTTTTCTCCGTTGTACCGTGAAAAAATCTATCTGCCTACACACCATCCATCACTGCATTGTTACACACACACACACACACACAACACACACACACACACAACACACACACACACACACACACACACACCGCAACCATTTATTTGAAAAGTGATTAAATTGAGTTTTTTATATTTTATATTTTTCACTGACTATGCAAACATGGTAATACTTTTTGTCATACTATAGTGGCGTGAAAATTGTCATAATAATAGTAGTAGTAGTAATAGTAGTAGTAGTAGTAGTAGTAGTAGTAGGAGGAGGAGGAGGGAGGGGAGGAGAGGAGTAGGTATAAAGTGTGGGGGGAGTGTGTAGTAGTATGTTAATGTTAGTATAGTAGGGAAAGTAGTAATAGTAGTAAGAATATTAATAGTAGTAGTAAGTTTGTTAGCTTTGGTCAAAGTCTTTTTAGCACAGTATGAGGACAGAAGAATGAAAAAAAGATAATGGTTTTACAACCACGTATAAAACACCATAAAGACAACCAGACCACCACAGCAACCCAGCCCCACACCAACAACCCACGCACACCCCCCCCCCACCACAGACACCCAGCAAAACCACAACAGCAACACACCACAGCAACCATACCAGCATAACCCACGACAAACACCACAGCAATCCCACCAGACCCCCAGAACCACACACACAACAGCACACACCTTACAGCAATCACACCACCCACACCACCACAGCAACCACACCACCACAGAACACAACACCACAGCAACCACCACCCACAGCACCACACCACGCAACCACGACCACACACCACCACCCACCACACACCACAGCAACCACACCACCACACAACCAACCAAACACCACACACCAGCAACCACACCACCACACAACAACCACAGCAACCACACACCACAAGCAACCACACCACCACACACCACACCACACAGCAACCACACCACCACACAACCACACCAACCACAACAACCACAGCCAACAACACACCACCCCAGCAACCACACCACCCCAACAACCACAGCAACCACACCACCACAGCAACCACACCACCACAGCAACCACAGCAACCCACACACCACAGCAACCACACCACCACAACAACCACACCCACCCACACAACCACACACCACAGCAACCACACCACACACAACACACACCACAGCAAACCACACCACCACAGCAACCCACACCACCACAGCAACCACACACCACACCAAAACACCACAGCAACCACACCACCACAGCAACCACACCACCACAACAACCACAGCAACCACACACCCACACCACCACAACACAGCAACCACACCACACAACAACCACACCACCACAGCAACCACAACAACCACACCACCACAGCAACCACACACCACACCACACAGCAACCACACCACACAACAACCACAGCAACCACACCACTACAGCAACCACACCACCACACAACCCAGCAACCACACCACCACACACCACACCACACAAAACAGCAACCACACCCACAGAAACCCACAACACCACCACACCACACACCACAGCAACCACACCACCACACACCACACCACCAACAAGCAACCACACCACCACACACCACACCAACCACACCAACCACACCACCAACAACCACCACCACAGCAACCACACCACCACAGCAACCACACCACCACACCAACCACACCACCACAGCAACCACACCACCACAGCAACCACACCACCACAGCAACCACACCACCACAGCAACCACAGCAACCACACAACCACAGCAATCACACCACCACAGCAACCACACAACCACAGCAATCACACCACCACAGCAACCACACAACCACAACACCACAGCAAAACCACCACCACCACACATCCGAGACACCACTATCAACACCACATCCCCACCGTCACAACACCATCACTGCACCACAACCCTCACCATACCACACCATGTCACTACCACAAACACCACTGTAACATCACTACATTCACCATCTCCACCATCACTGTACACTTACGAATCACTATAACCTCACTATAACTTATACTCGAACAGTTACTTCTTTTTCCATCACAACACACACACACACACACACACACACACACACACACACACACACACACACACACACACACACACACACACACACACACACATAAGAACATAAGAAAATAAGGAAGCTACAAGAGGCCGGGAGACCTACACGTGGTAGTTCATGTTACTTAACACTACCTACATCCACTTTTCATCCCCATCCATGCAATTATCTAGCCTCTTTCTAAAGCTCCCTATTGACTCCGCACTAACTATCCCATGACTGAGTCCATTCCAGTCATTTACCACCCTATTTGTGAACCAGTTTCTCCCTATTTTCTTTTATTTACCACCCTATTTGTGAACCAGTTTTTCCAAATTTCCTTTTTAAATCTACGCTTTTCCAGCTTGAATCTGTTACTTCTTGTTCTACCCTGGTTACTAGTTTAGGAAAGACATACACACACACACACACAGACATATACACACACCCCTACCTTGCCCATGGCGGCGAAGGGTCCAGGAATCTGTCCAGGAGCCCTCATGGTGCCTCCTGAAGAAGACCACTCGTTGAGGTCTCTTGAGCGGCGGCGGTGTTGGTGGCGGCCGCGGCGGTGGCTTGGTCGAGACTGAGCGGCGCTGAGGCCTTTCCCGACATGGCCCGCCTTATATACTCTTACTCGCCTCCTCCTCCTCCTCCTCCTCCTCCTCCTCCTCCTCCTCCTCCTCATGTTCCTCTATGCCGTATCATCCTTTCTCCTTTTATTGCCTCCTTTTTCTCTATATCCATTTTTTTCTCTCTCTCTCTCTCTCTCTCTCTCTCTCTCTCTCTCTCTCTCTCTCTCTCTCTCTCTCTCTCTCTCTCTCTCTCTCTCTCTCTCTCTCTCTCTCTCTCTCTCTCTCTCTCTCTCTCTCTCATATCACCCTTTAGAAATTACTTTTTATCAGAGGCATTTGTA
>JACEEZ010008104.1:102500-112500 GCA_016584305.1 Chionoecetes opilio
TATTTGGCAGTGTCTGGAAGGGTGCGTGTGTGGGGTGTGTGTGTGTCCCTCCAGAATCTATTTGGCAGTGTCTGGAAGGGTGCGTGTGGTGTGTGTGTGTGTGTGTGTGTGTGTGTGTGCCCTCCAGTATCTATTTGGCAGTGTCTGGAAGGGTGCGTGTGTGCGTGTGTGTGTGTGTGCCCTCCAGTATCTATTTGGCAGTGTCTGGGAGGGTGCGTGTGTGTGTGTGTGTGTGCCCTCCAGTATCTATTTGGCAGTGTCTGGGAGGGTGCGTGTGTGTGTGTGTGTGTGTGTGTGTGCCCTCCAGTATCTATTTGGCAGTGGTCTGGGAGGTGCGTGTGTGTGGTGTGCGTGTGTGTGTGTGTGTGTGTGTGCCCTCCAGTATCTATTTGGCAGTGTCTGGAAGGGTGCGTGTGTGTGTGTGTGTGTGTGTGTGCCCTCCAGTATCTATTTGGCAGTGTCTGGGAGGGTGCGTGTGTGCGTGTGTGTGTGTGTGCCCTGCAGTATCTATTGGCAGTGTCTGGAAGGGTGCGTGTGTGCGTGTGTGTGTGGTGTGCCCTCCAGTATCTATTTGGCAGTGTCTGGAAGGGTGCGTGTGTGCGTGTGTGTGTGTGTGCCCTCCAGTATCTATTTGGCAGTGTCTGGAAGGGTGCGTGTGTGTGTGTGTGTGTGTGTGCCCTCCAGTATCTATTTGGCAGTGTCTGGAAGGGTGCGTGTGTGCGTGTGTGTGTGCCCTCCAGTATCTATTTGGCAGTGTCTGGAAGGGTGCGTGTGTGTGTGTGTGTGTGTGTGTGCCCTCCAGTATCTATTTGGCAGTGTCTGGAAGGGTGCGTGTGTGTGTGTGTGTGTGTGTGCCCTCCAGTATCTATTTGGCAGTGTCTGGGAGGGTGCGTTTTGTGCGTGTATGTGTGCCCTCCAGTATCTATTTGGCAGTGTCTGGGAGGGTGCGTGTGTGCGTGTGTGTGTGTGTGCCCTCCAGTATCTATTTGGCAGTGTCTGGAAGGGTGCGTGTGTGCGTGTGTGTGTGTGTGCCCTCCAGTATCTATTTGGCAGTGTCTGGGAGGGTGCGTGTGTGCGTGATGTGTGCCCTCCAGTATTTATTTGGCAGTGTCTGGGAGGGTGCGTGTGTGCGTGTGTGTGTGTGTGCCCTCCAGTATCTATTTGGCAGTGTCTGGAAGGGTGCGTGTGTGCGTGTGTGTGTGTGTGTGTGTGCCCTCCAGTATCTATTTGACAGTGTCTGGAAGGGTGCGTGTGTGCGTGTGTGTGTGTGTGCCCTCCAGTATCTTTTTGGCAGTGTCTGGAAGGGTGCGGTGTGTGCGTGCGTGTATGTGTGTGTGTGCCCTCCAGTATCTATTTGGCAGTGTCTGGAAGGGTGCGTGTGTGTGTGTGTGCCCTCCAGTATCTATTTGGCAGTGTCTGGGAGGGTGTGTGTGTGTGTGTGTGTGTGTGTGTGTGCCCTCCAGTATCTATTTGGCAGTGTCTGGGAGGGTTGTGTGGTGTGTGTGTGTGTGTGTGTGTGTGCCCTCCAGTATCTATTTGGCAGTGTCTGGAAGGGTGCGTGTGTGGGGTGTGTGCCCTCCAGTATCTATTTGGCAGTGTCTGGAAGGGTGCGTGTGTGCGTGTGTGTGTGTGTGTGTGCCCTCCAGTATCTATTTGGCAGTGTCTGGAAGGGGCGTGGGTGTGTGTGTGTGTGTTTTCCCCTCCAGTATCTATTTGGCAGTGTCTGGGAGGGTGCGTGTGTGCGTGTATGTGTGCCCTCCAGTATCTATTTGGCAGTGTCTGGAAGGGTGCGTGTGTGTGTGTGTGTGTGTGCCCTCCAGTATCTATTTTGGCAGTGTCGGGAAGGGTGCGTGTGTGCGTGTGTGTGTGTGCCCTCCAGTATCTATTTGGCAGTGTCTGGGAGGGTGCGTGTGTGTGTGTATGTGTGCCCTCCAGTATCTATTTGGCAGTGTCTGGAAGGGTGTGTGTGTGTGTGTGTGTGTGTGTGCCCTCCAGTATCTATTTGGCAGTGTCTGGGAGGGTGCGTGTGTGTGTGTGTGTGTGTGTGTGCCCTCCAGTATCTTTTTTGGCAGTGTCTGGGAGGGTGCGTGTGTGCGTGTATGTTTTGTGTGCCCTCCAGTATCTATTTGGCAGTGTCTGGAAGGGTGCGGTGTGCTGTGTGTGGTGTGTGTGCCCTCCAGTATCTATTTGGCAGTGTCTGGAAGGGTGCGTGTGTGTGGTGTGTGTGTGTGCCCTCCAGTATCTATTTGGCAGTGTCTGGGAGGGTGCGTGTGTGCGTGTGTGTGCGTGTGCCCTCCAGTATCTATTTGGCAGTGTCTGGGAGGGTGCGTGTGTGCGTGTATGTGTGTGTGCCTCCAGTATCTATTGGCAGTGTCTGGGAGGGTGCGTGTGTGCGTGTATGTGTGCCCTCCAGTATCTATTTGGCAGTGTCTGGAAGGCTGCGTGTGTGCGTGTGTGTGTGTGCCCTCCAGTATCTATTTGGGAGGTGCGTGTGTGCGTGTATGTGTGCCCTCCAGTATCTATTTGGCAGTGTCTGGAAGGGTGCGTGTGTGCGTGTGTGTGTGTGTGCCCTCCAGTATCTATTTGGCAGTGTCTGGGAGGGTGCGTGTGTGCGTGTATGTGTGGCCTCCAGTATCTATTTGGCAGTGTCTGGAAAGGTGCGTGTGTGCTGTGTGTGTGTGTGTGCCCTCCAGTATCTATTTGGCAGTGTCTGGAAGGGTGCGTGTGTGTGTGTGTGTGTGCCCTCCAGTATCTATTTGGCAGTGTCGGGAAGGGTGCGTGTGTGCGTCTGTGTGTGTGTGCCCTCCAGTATCTATTTGGCAGTGTCTGGAAGGGTGCGTGTGTGCGTGTGTGTGTGTGTGCCCTCCAGTATCTTTTTGGCAGTGTCTGGAAGGGTGGTGTGGGGTGTGTGTGTGTGCCCTCCAGTATCTATTTGGCAGTGTCTGGAAGGGTGCGTGTGTGTGTGTGTGTGTGCCCTCCAGTATCTATTGGCAGTGTCTGGAAGGGTGTGTGTGCGTGTGTGTGTGTGTGTGCCCTCCAGTATCTATTTGGCAGTGTCTGGAAGGTGTGTGTGTGTGTGTGGTGTGTGCCCTCCAGTATCTATTTGGCAGTGTCTGGAAGGGTGTGTGTGTGTGTGTGGTGTGCCCTCCAGTATCTATTTGGCAGTGTCTGGAAGGGTGTGTGTGCGTGTGTTTTTGGGGTGTGTGCCCTCCAGTATCTATTTGGCAGTGTCTGGAAGGGTGTGTGTGTGTGTGGTGTGTGCCCTCCAGTATCTTTTTGGCAGTGTCTGGAAGGGTGTGTGTGTGTGTGTGTGTGTGTGCCCTCCAGTATCTATTTGGCAGTGTCTGGAAGGGTGCGTGTGTGCGTGTATGTGTGCCCTCCAGTATCTATTTGGCAGTGTCTCTTTATTTCACAAGTCAAGGCAGCGTGACGCACTCATGTCTATATCGAGCGCCACAGAGAAACACAATATGCTCCCCGCGCCGCGAGTGGTGGCGGTGTGGGACTCGCCTACACCTGATTGGGTCGCACCTGCAAATCAAAAGCAACGCAAAAAACACATTCCAGTTTTGCACCAAATATCTTGCCGCCCTCCGTCTTTCACCTCATGATTTTCAGCACACTTACGACGCGTCACACTGTTCTGAGGTCACATAAGAAAATAAGGAAGCTACAAGAGGCCGTGAGACTTATACACAAGGTAGGGGAGAGCGGGGCAGGTTGCATCGAGGGCAGGTTGCATCATTGCCTCTAACTCGCATTAACTTTTTTTATTACTATTATTGTTGTAGTTGTAGTAGTAGTAGTTTATAGTAGTAGTAGTAGTATTAAGACGATGTACGTGTGATAACATGCGAGTTAGAGGCAATGATGCAACCTACCCTCGATGCAACTTGCCCCTCTCTCCCCTAGTTCCTGTCACCACAAGATATCACTAAGAATAGGGTGGTAAGTGATTGGAATGGACTCAGTAGACAGGTAGTTAGTGCTTATTAGGGTAGAGTCATTTATAGTAGAGTCATTAGAGAGAGGGCTTTAAAAGGAAGCTAGATCATTTCATGGATGGAGATGAAAGGTGGATGTAGGTAGTGTTAAGTAACAGGAACTACCACGTGTAGGTCTCCCAGCCTCATGTAGCTTCCTTATTTTCTTATGTTCTTATGTTGTTAAGATGTCACTGATGCTGCTCCTATCATCTCCTGTCATCGACCTGCTCGGTTAACGATAGATTCCAGTGGTTTGTTTTAGGGTTTAATATCCCCTGAAACAAATGTAATCGGTGGTTGCTCTCAATTTTACATTAGTAAGTCCATGGAGCTATAACTCTTTATAGCTCCATGAGCAAGGCTGTCTGCAAGTTTTATTTCCTTCATAAAGAAAAATGAAGATGTCATTCATGTATATCCGTAAAGTTTGAGATTTGCATTACTCGCTCACAGCCATGATGGTTGTTGTTGTTTAAAATTTGCTTCACCCGTAATGAAGGAGCTTGGGATTTGGGGGACCGAATAAAGAAGTCCAAAGTATAACAGTAATCGACATCAAATCGTAAGGTACACTCTTAGAAAAAAAGGGTAGGAAAAGGGTGTTTGTAGTGATGAAATACTGCTACCCTTTTTCTACCCTTACAAATATACCCTTTCGGATCGACGCAAATATACCCTTTTCCAACCCTCTCGTTTGAAAAGGGTAGATAAAGGGTAGATGAAGGGTATAATCGGCAGCATCTACCCTACAGCCTGGACATAGGGTTTAAAAAGGGTAGTGATGGTGCGATGTAACAATTCTACCCTTACTGTACCCTTTATTTCTGAGAGTGTGTGACAAAAGGGAATTAATGGGGTGCAGGAAAGGCATCCACCATGGCGAGTAATCCGTGTTGGTTGGCGATCCGAGTCACACGGGGAAGCAGGTTGCAGTCTTGCGGAAAACGTCCTACAATCCTTCCTTATCCTGCAGCATTCCACACGCACGTACTACAGGCTGCGTGAGGCTTTGTACCTGGCTTGCTTGGCTTGCGTCGCCGCGGAATGTGTGTCGTAGCTTATGCATTCGGAATCTGGAATACTGGCAGCCATTAATCCCGTGCGCGTCCGGGATAATTCATGGTTTAAATTCTTTGTGATGACTATTTGACAACGTGTGTTTGTTCCATACGAGGCACAAACCTGACGGCCCCGCCATCCATCACAGCACCACAGATCTGCATCACCATTATTTTATTTCCTGGAACACTGCGAGCCTTTAACCCTCCGCCATAATATTTGTGTTGTATCAGTAAACTGTTTTGTGCTGTGCGATTCATCATGAAACATCAACAGCGTTTTAGTCATCCACTGTAAAACTCTGATATCTTCTGTAATTATAATCGAGAAAATGAGCTTCCCAGGAGAACTTACATGCGAGGGTGTCGGTGGCGGTGGATTATACCTGTAAGAGAGCGCGGCGTCCCTGTGATCTATAGTATATGGCAAGATTAATAGCCATACTACCCTAGACTGTTCATATAAAGTCCGTAGATCTTGGTATAGGGTACAGTCTGTCCCCTGGCGGCTACACACTAAGAAAAAAAAGGTGCAACTTTGCACCTTTAACCCCTTCACGGCCAGATCTTTCCTTTGCTATATAAAAGTGTCTGTTGTCGAGCCATAGAATTAGGAAAAGTAACTGAATATACCAAATTAGTTAGTCAATAAGGATACTAAACAGATCATAACTATAAAATATTGCTTATATTCACTAAAAATCGTCTAATGGTGGCCAAATTACAATGGAAATAACGTTCTGGGCCTCAAGGGGTTAAGTGTGCAAAATGATATCACAGGTTTTGCACCAAAGTTGCACCCCTAAGGGTGCACAGTTGCACCCCTAAGGAGGGTTGAACCTTAAGAGGTGCAACTATGCACCCTTATGGGTGCAACTTTGCACCCTTAAAGGTGCAAAATATGTGACATCTTTTTGCCCCTTTGAAGGTGCAAAGTTGCACATTTGTTTCTTAGTGTGTACAGTGCTCGCCCAGCGCGTGATCAGGCTGTGCATGAATCACACTTGCGAACACAGACCCACTGCATGACGCATGGGGTTTTTCTCACAAGTACTGTTCACGAGCCGCTCTGGGGCCACACTTGTCACGCCTCGCCCCTGGCCCCCTGCCCCTTGCCCCCTGCTGCCTCCTGTCACTCCTCCCCCCTTCCCACCACTCCTGCCCCCTGCCCCTTGCCCCCCGTGCTCCCTGCCCCCTGCCACTCCTCCCCCCTGCCACTCCTCCCCCCTGCCACTTCTCCTGCCATTCCTGCCCCTTACCCCCTGCCACTCCTGCCCCCTACCCTCCTGCTACTCCTCCCCCTGCTCCTCCTGCTAAAAGTTTGAGAATTATGGACCCTCTACAGTTTTCCTGCCCGTGCTACCACTGTGTAATGAATGCACGACACGTACTACAATGCATGGCTCCCTCGGGCGACATACTTGACTCTTCCTGACAACAGATCCCCAGTCGCTGATTTGGGTGCGACCAGGACAGGAGCAGACGGTACGCCGCCCACTTAGGGGTTCATGCTCTTATGCAAATTGGTCAGTCGACTTTTGACACTTAAGAGAATTTTTTCCTTTCCGAATTTTTGATTTTTTGTTGTTTGTTTTTTAGAATTTCTTTTCCTTTTATGTTTCATTCCTACTGTTATTCTGTCTCTGTGTGTCACTCTTGTGTTGTGTTTCTCGTGTGTTGTTGAGAAGCGGAATTAACACGTCACTGCTGTTATGTTTTGTGTTGACAGGAACTACCACGTGTAGGTCTCGCGGCCTCTTGTAGCCTCCTTATTTTCTTATATTCTTATGAGAAACGTGGGAATCGCTGGTCGTATGTCGCAGTCTCCACAGTCCCCCTGGAAGCGCGCCAAGAGTCGTAATAAGGTCGTGGTAAGGTTTGTTTGTCCAATTTGTGCGTCCCATAACCTGTAGTATTTCATGAGTAACCCCTTGAGGCCCAGAACGTTATTTTCATTGTGATTTGGGTACCATTAGACGACTTTTAGTGAATATAAGCAATATTTTATAGATATGACCTGTTTAATATCCCTGTCCACTAGTTAATTTGGTATATTTAGTTACTTTTCGTGATTTTATGGCTCGACAACATACGATTTTTTATAGCCAAGGAAATATCTGGGCGTGAAGGGGTTAAGTATTACCCCGCTGGACCCCTGGCTGTGTCGTGAAGAGGCTGAGGCGGAGAGGGGAGGGAGGTGGAGGGGTTTTGTTGCTGTCGTTGTTGTTGTTGTTGTTGTTGTTGTTGTTGTTACTGTTGTTTTTGTTGCTGTTGTTGTTGTTGTTGTTGTTGTTACTGTTCTTGTTGTTCTTGTTGTTGTTGTTGTTGTTGTTGTTGTTGTTGTTGTTGCTGTTGTTGTTGTTACTGTTGTTGTTGTTGTTGTTGTTGTTGTTGTAATAGCAGACACCTTTTAGCGGTTGTGTGATTTTTCATGACTCTCTCTCTCTCTCTCTTCTCTCTTCTCTCTCTCTCTTCTCTTCTCTCTTCTCTTCTCTCTCTCTCTCTCTCTCTCTCTCTTCTTTTCTCTCCTCTTCTTCTCTCTCTTTCTCTTCTCCTCTCTCTCTCTCTCTCTCTCCTCTCTCTAGCACATTCAAATAGACTACAGACGCCATTTCCTCTCCTCCCCAGACTAACCATTTTTTCACCCCCCCCTTCTACGTAATTTCCTTCTATTTGTATTCAACAGTGCACTACTTGTTCATGAGCCTAGAAGAACAATACATTAGCCTCAGACAGATAAGACAGTAGACAGGTAGTTAGTGCGGAGTCATTAGGGAGTTTTAAAAAGAGGCTGGATAATTTCATGGATGGGGATGAAAGGTGGATGTAGGTAGTTCTAAGTACAGGAACTACCACGTTAGGTCTCGCGGCTCTCTGTAGCTCCTTTTTCTATGTCTTATGTTCTTAATAATACATTTTTCAATATTTTGTGATTTTGTTGCCGTGACTATTTATTCCGTCTTTTACAATTCCCACATCAAATATTCTTGTCGTGACTCTGGAAATCTGAAATACTGTTGATGCAGATATAGACATGTTTGATAAATGGGTGAGTAAAATTATATTATTATCATTACTATTGGTATTATTATTGTTATTGTTATTATTTCCATTATCATTCTTATCTTAATGTCATCAAACATACTGCATTCTCTGATAAGACGGAGAGGAAACTAGATACGATAACAAAACTATCAACGGAATAGGCTTTATTTTTTATTTATAGGCGAAAGTTTTAGCCAATGAAGAAGGAGAAAACTGGCCCTTCCAGATCTTTCCTTTGCTATAAAAAACTATGTTGTCGAGCCATAAAATTACGAAAAGTAACTAAATATACCAAATTAGCTACTCGAAAAGAATACAATAAACCCTTCATGCTCGCGGGTTTCAGGCTCGCGGATTTGATTACTCGCGGGTTTTCAACCCCCCTTTTTTTTTTTTTTTTTTTTTTTTTTTTTTTTTTTTTTTTTTTTACTCCCTCCCAATTGCTTGCTCTCTACAGGGGCCTTATCCGCCCATGTATGGAGTATGTCTTTCGTCTCTTCTTCGGAGCTTTTCGTCTCATCAACTCTTCTCCTCTGACTGACTGTCTTCAATCTTTAAATCACCGTCGCAATGTTGCTTCTCTTGCTCTCTTCTACCGTTACTTTCATGCTCACTGCTCTTCTGAACTTGCTAACTGCAGCCTCCCCCACTCCCGCGGCCTCGCTGCACAAGAACTTTCTACTCATTCTCACCCCTATTCTGTCCATCTTCCTAATGCAAGAGTTAATCAGTATCTTTACTCTTTCACCCCTTTCACTGGTAAAACTCTGGAACTCTTTTCCCTGTTTCTTTTTTTCCCATTTTCCTAGACTTAAATCTTTTCAAAAGAAGAGTAAAAAAGACACCTCCCGAACTAAATAGGCCTACCCCTCTGTTTTTATTTTTCTCTTTCTGTCTTTTTTAAGGGACTGGCGACGAAGCGCGCTTTGTGTACCCATTTTTGTTGTGCCCTTGGCCAGTTCCTTGTGATGTAAAAAAAAAAAAAAAAAAAAAAAAAAAAAAAAAAAAAAAATATGGGTAAATGAATGACTAATGTCATGCTCGCGGATTTACGATACTCGCGGGTGTCTCTGTTCCCTAACCCCCGCGAGCATGAAGGGTTTATTGTACTAAATAGGTCATATCTATAAAAACATTGCTTATATTCACTAAAATACGTCTAATGGTACCCAAATTACAATGAAAATTACGCTCTGGGTCTCAAAGGGTTAAATAGATAACTTAGATGTCTTTGTCTTTGTCTCACGGAACACTTCACAGCTTTGCCAGGAGAGATTCAACACCAGTGGTCTAGTTGCTAAATGGTGTTTATTTCCTTCTCATTACGGTTCCTCGCTTCCATAATGCAGACTTAACCCCTTGAGACCCAGAGCGTAATTTCTATTGTAATTTGGGTACCATTAGACAATATTTTAGTGAATATAAGCAATATTTTATAGATATGACCTGTTTAGTATCCTAGTTTAGTAGTTAAATTGGTATATTCAGTCCCTTTTCGTAATTTCATGGCTGACAACAGACGATTTTATATAGCAATGGAAAGATCTGGGCGTGAAGGGGTTAATATCTCTCTCTCTCTCTCTCTCTCTCTCTCTCTCTCTCTCTCTCTCTCTCTCTCTCTCTCTCTCTCTCTCTCTCTCTCTCTCTCTCTCTCTCTCTCTCTCTCTCTCTCTCTCTCTCTCTCTCTCTCTCTCTTAATCACGTCAGCTTCGAAGTACTGCCCTGCCTGCCTTGCATACTCAAACAGGCAGGATTAGCGTTGGATCAGCATAACTTTGTGTATTGCAACAAAATCCGAACATTACTGAACACCATTGTCAAGGGTGTTTAGTGAGTCTCAAGGTGCGTCAATCTGCATCATATTCAATTTTTTTCTCTCTCTGAAGAATGCCATAGTATCAAGGTTTTTTT